>JARJHM010000415.1:0-287043 GCA_033356055.1 Carex pumila
AGTAGCCCCACACTCCCTTCGCCAGCTCTGACTTGTGCTTTGCTAGCTTCTCTCTCCATGGATAGTTCGATACTGCCTTTGCCACCTCAGCCGCCTTCCCTGCCATCGGTTGGTTTGCGATCGGGAAAGAAGAAATAGTGATTGATTCCACCCACAGGCCACAGGCCACAGGTGTAGGCGTGTAGCTGCTGATCGGAGAGGGAAGGAGAGTCTGGGATCGTGATCAGGCCACAGGGGTTGGAAGTTTGAAACGGGCTGGATATTGGGCCTTTTCAAGGAAGTTGAGGTACGCCTCTCTATCTATTCGGCCCAATTATGAAATTTTGATCATAAAGTTTATCGTCTGTTGCAATTACAAAGAGAAACTGGACTAATCTATACACGGCGACTGACAATTGTTCGTTCCTCAATCCTCACCGAAGATTGTTTACAAAGTTAGGAAAAGAGATCAAGTTATTAAGACCAAAATTAGCTGAGCCACAAATGGATGATTTCGATATGGGGTTCAATTTAAATTAATAGCAGAGAGGGAAAGGGATATTTTACTCTTTAATATTTAGATTTTCCTACACTTTAAATTCTACATAGTGGTCCCATTGGGGGCCACATAAGGTATACTTAAAAAATTGCTGTAAATATTTAAGTTGAGACTTGAAAATTCGCTACAAGCCAATGATCAAACAGAAATTAAAAAAAATATAAAAATATAAAAGTGTTGGGGTGAGAGAGGCTCGAACTCTCGACCTCAGGATTACTCAACTTAGCTATGAGACCTACGCGCTAGCCAACTGCGCCACCACCCCGTTGCGAAATATAGTGAACAAACTCCAAAGATGTCCAAAGATGTCGATGATAAGAATATATATACACTCCATTCATTGTTATTTCATACCCTTTCTTAATGCATGTTGCCTTGGCTTGAATTGATAAAGATTTGCTACACTACTGTCTCACCTGCTTCAGCTTGCATGATTTGCACCCCCAGCTTGAAAACCATCCCACCTAGACCACACCTGTAATGCTTTCTGGCATTCCAAAAATAGTTCAAAAGCCTTCATCGCATGTTTTACATAATAAACATTTTTAGTTTACAAATTTCCATAAAGATCCCTAAATTGCAATAGGATCGATGTACCGGGACAGTTTTTGAAATTGTTCCTCATGATCAAGTACACATATTAGAACTTCAAAGTAACTTCAAACACAGTTTGGTTTTCTGATTATCTTAGTAACAGCTAGCTTTGGCAGGGACATAACCATCATGCTCTTTGATTTGAGCATTTCATCAAACATCTCGTATGCATGAGTCTATTCAATAAAATTAACACAAAATATTCATAAAATTACTTACACTTCTTGATCTTAGTAGCTTCTTTGTGATTATCTTTCAAACAAAGTGTTGAAAACAAAATTGACCCACAGCCAATTTAATTATCAAGGAGGAGATTTTAAAAAAAAAATCTATTTCAAAAAGTCAAGAAATCGGAGGATGAAGAGATTTGATTGAGAAAGGAAAGGAGGATATGATATCGGAGGAGGAGATCTAAAGAATATGGTTTAAATCAGCGACTTTTAATAAAAACAGACGGTTTAATCTTTTTTGACCGGTTCATTAGCTGAAACGATCTGATTGCAAAACCCAATGTGACCGGTTCCAATTTTTTTTATAACACTAGTTGTACCAATATAATTTATTTGAGACTTTGTAATATTTAATTAAGAACTATTTGAATTATGTTGAACTTGTTGAATAACATAGGTATTATGTCAGAATTATAACTGGGTTTAGACGTGCTTGCAATAATTTGAACAATTTTTGTGATTTTTAATTATGTCACTAGTTTTGTAGCAATTGTATATATCAATTTGGGCAAATAAAATTGCATTTCATCGACAGTAATAGCATAAAAATACTATTCAACTTAAAATAATTAAAAGTGGTTCATTTAATAATCCACAGAGAGACATACGAAACACTAGTTAGATATAAGGGTTGTTTTGGTCTTTTCTAATCTCTAAAGTATTTATGTAATTCATCATTTTATTATTTCAACTAATATTTTATCAAACAACATTTTTATTTACTATTCGAACAATTCTTTTTTTATGTTTCTTGATTTGAGAGAGACTACTGAATTGAGTCAGTTCAATGATTTCTTTTAAATTTTTTAAATTAAAATAATAATTCCAAAAAAAAAATTATTATTTTTACAAAAAACACAATGATATTTTTTCCTCCACTGTACATACAATACATGATCATATAAAATCCAAAAACAGAGAAACTGCGCTATAAATGCGATACTCCATGGGAAGACCGAATTTTTGGTGCGGTTTCCCCTATTTTAAAGGAATTTTTTAAAAGTAAAAGGGTGTATTTAAATAATTTGTTTTAAAAGGTGTATTTAAATAACTGTTTTAAAGAATGTATTTAAATAATTGGATAAAGTATCAATAGGTCATCGTTTTATTTTTTTTTTGCAATGAAACATTAATATATTGCTGTTAAAATTAATTATGATATAATATATCAGCACATCATTAATATTTTTTTAGTAATATGTAGAAATATTGTTTTCGAAACTTCAATCAGGGATAACTTTTGATAATCAACCCCTTTTCTGATTATTATTTTCTAATTTCGAAAGGCAAAAGAAAAAGAAAAAAAAAAATCCAGTTCAATATTGTTCTGGTTACCTTTTCTTGGTTTGATCTGAACTCGTACCTGGACGTAATCAGTGGTGGGTGCAAGCAATTGATGGGTTTTAGTTTACTTTTCTCTTTGATGCCAAGCCCGTAGGCGTAGGCATTCATGAATTCGTATCCTCTGAGATATCTCAAGCTTTGCATGACTTTATGGAAAATCCCAACTGTTTAAATACGTTCTACACGAATCTCAAAACACACATAATACTGACCCCCTACATCATTCCCGAATAGGCACCGGACACGTCGGTCACGCAAAAGTTGAGATATCTCAGATGATACGCACTCGGCATTCATTGAGTTTACTTTTCGAAATGCTTATCAATTGTGGTCTAACTTTCGAACTGGATGTGTGTGTATATATACCACGGTGTCCGTTGCCACCAATCGCACGAGCTAAGAGCATCTCCATCAATATAATTGATTGGCAATTACAAAATTAAAAATAACTACTAATTGTAAAATAAATACATTCACGAAAGAGTAGTAATTACAAAATTTTACTTTTTAAAGAACAGTAATTGTTAAATTTCTCATATAAAAGTGTTTTTAAAAGCTTTCAAATTTTGAAAGGATTCAATATTTTTAAAAATAGAAATTAAATTGTTAATAAGAACTATGCAATTATATTTGCAAGTCATTTGAAATAAAAGAGTGAGGCTAGGGCTGGCAAAAAAAATCGTAGTTCGTGATTCAGTTCGAGTTTGATTTGGGTTTGATTTGAGTTAATTTGATTTCAAATTAGTTCGAATTGAGACGAACAAAATCAGGTTCGGTTCAAAATTAATTCAAACCAAATTCAAACTGGGTCTAGTTCGATTGAAATAGGTTCGCGAACTTTTATGGTTCGAATCTTATAATAATATCAATCGTTCATTTATTTAATGAAATTAAAACCCAAGATAGAGAGTCATAATTTAACTTAGGCGATACTTCCTCGCTCTCAAATCTTAATAACATAGTTATCTCTCTATCTCTCCCTAACTCGCTTTCCCTCTCGCTTTAAAACCTAGCCAACGCTCTTAGTGACTAGCCATCTCTTTGGTCGTTGCTTCTCTCTCCGGCCTAAATGGTTGTCTCTCCTCTCTCTTCAGCTATTGCTCCTCTCTCTACCTTTCGGATTCTCACTTTATTAGATGGTCCAATCAGAGGTTTGATTGAGTTAGCACTCAAGGTACAATTACTTGTTTTACTACATATTCCAGTTCTTGTACTTAATCTTTTTTTTTACGATTATTTGTTGTAATGTATTTTTTCATGAACAATTTATCAACTTAAAAACACTCCCACGAGAAGAAAATTAATGTATAAACTACCGGTATAACCAGGGCTGCTAAAAATTTTTTAGTTCATAATTCAATTCAACTTTGATTCGAAAAATGTGTAATTCGTAATTAATTCGATTCGAAACAAATCAAACCCAGTTCAGGTCGAATCTTATTCAAATCAAACTCAAACCTAGTGCAAGTTTGATTCAGTTCGATTCGTTGCCACCCCTAAGTGAGGCTATGGTTATATACATAACGCACATTAATCCGAATTTATATTTTTATTATAAGTTGGAATAATCGATTCAAATTTTCTAACATAATATTCATATAAAAATATACTTAGTAATTAATTTTATATTTTTTTACAATCATTTTACTATTGTTTTAAATTAGTACTTTAAGATAGTTCAGAATCTTTAGATGAGACGATTTTCTACCTATTTAATTTTTCTTAATACAAATATAAAATTTGATATTTAAATACATTTTCATATGGAAATGATATTAAGCTATTCAGCTTGACTATTTAAACTTATAAAATAAATATATGAATCTATAATATTGACCAATGCGCCTTATGTTATGTATAGTAAGGTAGCCTCTCTTTAGCATGAAATTTTAATTTAAAATAACATCAATTTGCAGTGTGTGTGCAAAGAAACAATAATGTGACTTAGAGCATCTACATTCTTAAAATTTTTGGAGTTTCTAATCTGATGTGGCAGTTTTTAAACTAGTTTCAAGAATGCAGATGGGTTTCTTATTTAGCAACTTTGCTCCAAAGTTTCTTAATAAGAAACTGTTTATAAACTCTGACATAGCCAAATAATTGGCTGAAATTCTTTTCTCTTATAATTTATTTGCTGATGTGACAATTAAGAAACTCTAATTTTAAGTTTCAGAGATGTGAGGGTTTAAAAACTTTCAAAAATAAAATTTCTAAAAATTAGTTAACAATTATTTAGAAACTCCAAGAGCTTCAGGAATGTAGATGCTCTTATACTGACTACTGACTATGTCAAGAAAATTTTCAGGATCTAATTTTCCTTCTGGGAAAAGAATCAAATATTGAGCATATTTGGTGATGAATTGCTGCTCTTATTTGGTGATGGGTTTCTTCTGTTATCTTTTATAGGAACGCATATCTGAAACTCATTAAATAGATGATCACCTGTTATCTTTTTTTTTTCTTTTTTATTTGTAAATCTTGGAAGAGGCTTCCAAGTATTGCATGTGATCACACATGAATCACATTTTTGTTTTTTTTTGTTTTTATGTTTGACACATTAGAAACGTGCTTCACCCGTTAGATTTTGTTTTTTATGTGTCTATTTCCCCTGCATATTGTAAACCTTCCTGGAACATTAGAAAGGACTCATGTAACCCTTTAAAATTACTCTGATGATTTATTATTATAATCTTTTTATTTTCAAAATTACTGATATAACTTCTTAAAAATGCTCTAGTAGTCTATTTTCCAAGTACTGAATTATAATATTTGGAGTATAAACATTCTCCTTTGGTGATTCAGTGACTCAGAGAAAAGTTCTGAATTTTTTTTTTCTGATTAAGAAAGTTCTGAATTAATTTAAAACATACTAGATTAATTAATATGTAAAGAGCAATACAACATTTTTTGATTGAGTAAAAAATAATGTATCAACTCAAATCATAGTAAATAATTGCTCAATTATTAGATAATATTTGGATTATATTTATATATGTAGACTTTGGTAATGTAATATTGTGAATGGGCCCTGGGTTAATTAAAAACATCTAATATGCTCACTTTTTAAAATAAATGAATTATATCACTATTTGTTTGCTTAAAAACTGACGCGACTTCTTGAAATTGCTCTTATAAAATTTTCTACAAGTATTATATAATTTTCAAAACATAACTAATAAATTAGATAATTTATTTTAAAAATTGCATCATCATGAATTAATTAAATTTTAATATATCCACAACGTGTTATAAGTACATTATAATAGCTTTTGTTAGCGTAATAAGTAAAAACTCCTACACTCTTTCAAAATTGCTCTAGTAAATCTATACATTAAAAAAACCGCATTCACCACGTGAGAATTTGGATAGCCTAGATGAGACAATTTTAACGGAGTTTTTTTTTTTTTTGTAAACTCATGCATTCAAATAGTTGAAATTTAAGAGGTTGCAATTTTGAAATTTGGTTAAAAAAATTATTATGTATATTTGAAGTTAGAAGATTTGATCCTCATTGTTATCTAATTTAAGTCGCACATTAAATGAAAACAATTTTAATATATATATGAAATTAATGTTGTGCAATGTCTAAGGCTATATATATATATATATATAGGAACATGCTAGCATGCTATGCATAGCATAGAACTCCTCCATGCAACGGCTCGTATTTTGAGTTTTGAAAATCTTAACGGTCGATCCGAACCGTTCATTTTGTTCTCCATATTAATATGTGTTTGGAGACCGAATTTTACATTTTTTGGAATTTTTTTACTATTTCTTTAGATTTATTGAAAATCACTGTTTTTTATGGTACAGATTTGCTGAAAACAGCGATTTTCAATAAATTTAAAGAAATAGTAAAAAAATTCCAAAAAATGTAAAATTTGGTCTCCAAACACATATTAATATGGAGAACAAGATGAATGGTTCGGATTGACCATTAGAATTTTGAAAACTCGAAATCCAATCCGTTGTATGGAGGGGTTCTATGCTATGCATAGCATGCTAGCATATTCCTATATATATATATATATATATATATATATATATATTGAGGAGGGATCAAGTTACAACATTTTTTTGAGTTACAACAAGTTACAACAAGCTTTTTTATTTTTTTATTTTGAAAGTCCAAATCGTCGATCCAAACCGTTAAATATGATCTCTACAATAAAATGTGCTTGGAGACCAAATTTTACATTTTTTTGAAAATTTTTTACTATTTATTAAGATGCATACAAAAACTAGTCAAATTCATACCATTGAATTTTGTACTCATCTTAATAAATAGTAAAAAAAATTCCAAAAAATATAAAATTTGGTCTCCAAGCACATTTTATTGTAGAGATCATATCTAACGATATGGACTTTCAAAATTAAAAAATAAAAAGCTTGTTGTAACTTGTTGTAACTCAAAAAAATGTTATAACTTGATCCCTCCTCATATATATTTGCATTAAATTTTATCGTTTGAATTATAATGTAATTCCGGGACACGTATGTTTTTTCATAAGAAAATTCAAAATTAAATTATTTTGACTTGCATGCATGTGTCGAGATACAACCTGATTTACAAGTCCAATTAGCATAGGCTAGCTATTAATTACAAAGTATGTTGTAAATACAGTTGTTATTAAATTTTTGCATGGAAACTACCTCTTGAGCGATTTTGCAAGAAAAGAAGAACTTATGAGAAGACTAGAAAAAGACCGCAGAGTTATGCGTCAGAGAAGATCTGGGACAACATATGTCATGTCAGTCGTGGGCTCGTCGGCTAATGGAGAGGCTTACCTAAAAGTTGGCAACACAGTTTAGCGCCACAGAAGAATTTGAATAACATACATAGGTCAGACGATTCGTCTGTCTGCCAACTGCAAACCGAAAATGATATCCTCTGCCGAGGTTTTCCGTGCGATTCTTTTAATCTAGTCCGTTAGTTTCGGATCGAACGGACCATATTAAAAGTTCCGCAAAATTTTGTTTTTTAAAAATTCGGGCAAGATCTGATCTGGTCCGTCCGATTCGAAACGAACGGACTAGATTAAAGATCTGCACAGCTCCGCACGGAAAAACTCCGCAGAGGATTCCCTTCCCTGCAAACGGAGCAAGCGAACGGAGAAAACAATTCCGAAGGTACGCCAGCCACTCCGAAAGAAAAAATATTGACTAGCTATAAATACATCGTCGATACCTTCGCAGCCGCTAACAAAATTCCTTCTCCATTGTTCCCTCCTGTTCCTCCTCGCGCGATTCCCCAATCAATTCACACCCTTGCTGCCACCGTGTCACTCCATCCTCCTTGAAATTAGGAAGGAGGTAACAAAAAAAACAAAAAAAAGGTAGAGGCGTCTGACCAAGTCAGTGGGCCGAATTTCCTGGTTTTTGTACATACCGATTATCACATACAATTTACATGAATTTTGGTTGATTTTGATTTCATACAAAGGCGCTTAGAATGGCGAGAAAGATGCTTAGAGATGGCGAGCAGCAAGAGTACGACTTCGATTTGTTTGTGATCGGTGCTGGAAGCGGTGGCGTTCGTGCTTCAAGGACTTCTGCTGGCTTTGGAGCAAAGGTTTCTGTTTTTCATCTCCCTTCCCTAGTATTTCTGCTTAAGGTGTTAAATCAAGCTCTTTTTTCTCCTTTTTTTAATTCTGACAATTTGATTTTGTTGTGATTCCCAAATAGGTGGCTATTTGTGAGCTTCCTTTCCATCCTATTAGCTCGGAGGTCATCGGCGGAGTTGGTGGGACGTAAGTTCTATTTTCTCTTAACTTGTTGTTGTTCAAAATAGTACCTCATGCTACCTGTTTCACTTACCATAAAACAAAGTGTTTGTATCTATTTTTCTCTTAACTTGTTAAGTTCAATTATGGTCCAGGGAATGTTTGGTAGTTGTATTGGTTGAGGCTGTGCTGGAATAAGGCCAGACAGCTATTCTCATTCTATAATGGAATCAATTTAATGAGTTGGTCAAATCCCTGCCCAATCTACACTATTTGTTCTGATTTGCTGGATTTATTATTTGTAAATCCTTACAGCACTGGAATGTAATTCTATGAGTTGTATCTGACCTGCATTGTGGATGTTGCCAGTATACAGTTTTGTCCTTATTACGTGCCAGTATATGAGTTCCCTGCATGGTACCAGTATTGAAAACTGAAATACTTGGGCCCTAGTACCATTTTGTCTGTGTGGTTGAATGTAGTTTTGTTTACACCAGTAGTACATTAGTATTTAGGCTGATGGGGATTGGCCTTTTTTTTTTTCCAAACCCAACACTGTTTTTCAAGCCAACCAATTTGTGCTTTTGCACATAAATTATATGTGATCAGTTTATCTTTATGCATCTATATATCAGTTTATTTTTATTTTTTTATTTCAGCTGTGTCATTCGTGGTTGTGTTCCTAAAAAGATACTTGTCTATGGATCAGCTTTTCGTGGTGAATTTGAGGTAGCTTTTGCAAGTATTGCTTTTACATGTTGAACCAAATTTTGGAAGCAACATATTTCTGCATACTTGAATAACCTAAAAACCAATCGTGTATAGTCCTGAATAGTAAATTCAGTTGGCTTGCTGAATACATGGTCGACATGGTTTTGTACAAATAGTTGATAAATCAGTTAATATGGATTTATAAAACCAAACTTAAACGCAGAAGAACCAAAAGGTTAAATTGTTTAAAACGTATAATGTACTGTTACATCTCAACACATGCACAGATGTTCACTTTTACAAAATGACGGACGATAAACTGGTAAATGATGTTTTATCGGTTATGTATTTTGCTTATATGCTGATTCTTTACCAGTTCCCTGACTGATTAGCATAGTAATGGAATCTTAGATGGTCACCATTTATCTTGGCTTATATTTTGCCTCTGATCATTCCTGTGCTACAGGATGCGAGAAACTTCGGCTGGGAGCTTGATGAAGATATCAAGTTCAATTGGAAGAAACTTTTGCATAATAAGGTTTGGCCAATACAACTTGCATTCATATTCATTCACAGTACCCTAATTGACTTAGTGTAGACATATGACTGTATTATACTATTATGTAAGTATCAGGTGGTGCTGCAAAGTACTTTTCTCAAACAGAAAATTGATATTTGGGTCAGTTCATAAAGTTTGTGGAATATTGACCCAGTGAACAAGCAAACTAATAATGAAACCTTTTTGTTGGATAGTAGTGTGATGTTCTCGTAGGCCATATTGCTATCCGTAATTTGATCAAATAGTTGACAATGTGTATTCTTATTCTCAGACTCAAGAAATCCAGAGACTAAATGGAATATACAAGAGGCTACTAACCAATTCTAGTGTGACAATGATTGAAGGAGAGGGTAAAGTAGCTGGGCCCCATGAGGTTGAAGTGATGCAGCTCGACGGGTCTATTCAGAAGTACACTGCAAAAAACATATTAATTGCTACTGGAAGTCGGGCCCAGCGTGTCAAAATTCCTGGCGAGGTTTATTTTGATCCTTCTTTATTTGTTTTTTGTTTGTTTTCAGTTTGGTCCTTTCAAAACCTTAAAATATTGCATGCACTCCTGCAAATTGATACCTAACAACAGATGTCACATGCTCTTCTTCAAAAAACATTGAGGGCATTGGACATACTCTTTCCCAGGTCCCTCCATCAACGTTTCTTTCTAGATAAAGGAGGGAAAATTTTTAGTTTGGGTATTTTGTGAATACACTACAAGAGTAGTCTAATCGCTGCTACATCATGCTTTGCTGGGTGGGAACGCTATCCTCTTTAGAGGTTTTACTTGCGGTGCCATGCGGTGGTTTTGATCTGGTCCGTTCGTTTCGGATCGGACGGGCTGGATTAAGGGTTCACCAAATTTTGAGTTTTTTTAAAATTCAGGCAAGATCTGATCTGGTCCGTCCGATCCAAAACGAACGGCCAGATCAAAACCACCGCAGGTAAAACCTCTGCAGAGGATACGCTCCCTTGCTGGGGTGTGCATGGATTCTTCTTGTTTTGTAGGCATATACTTGATATTTTGAGGTTTTAAAGGGACAAAATGAAACTTTTGATATCTGTAGATGTATTTGCAATGCTAAGATTTCTTTTGTTCTTTACATTATCTCATATTTGCGTACTTCCCACTTGATTCTGCTGCATCTTCTTAATAAACTTGTAGTTATATTTGATTATGCTGTATATTTCTCGATGCACCTATCCTACTTAATGAATTTAATTTCAACTTGAGTACATTTGTAAATATATTTTGAAATACCTAAACATTTGTAAATCTTTGTCAACATTGCTTGATTTGGTTAATTGGAATTTTTTTATGTCTAATCATAATTATGTTTGAGGCCTTCATCAGTACATATGTGCAATACTTATCTGATTGACATTTGATTGGAAGAAGTTTTTCTTTCAAATCATTGCAATAGTGGATTTTGCATTGGCTATTGGTTTAAACCCCAACAAAAACCTACAATAGTTTACCTTTTTTTGCCTTGCCTCTATTTTCAGGAGCTGGCTATTACTTCGGATGAGGCCTTAAGCTTGGAAGATTTACCGAAACGTGCTGTAATACTTGGTGGAGGGTATGTTTTTTCATAGTATACACATGAAGTTAATTAAAGTACAATTTTGCAATTTTTCAATTAACATTATTTAAGTTGCAACTCCAAATTTCAGATATATTGCTGTTGAATTTGCTTCAATTTGGCGAGGTATGGGTGTTACTGTTGATCTCTTTTACCGAAAGGAGCTTCCTTTAAGGTATGAAATAGTACAATTTTTTTTTTTGAGGGGGGGTGGGGGGTTCAATTCAATGATAATTCCATGCAATAGCTTTTTGTTGCTAAACTATCAATAGTGTATGGGATAATTGGGTGAATGATTCACTTCTAAATCCTCCAAATACAAGTCAGTAATTTACACTATCTGCTAGTAATTCTGAAGGTCCCAAAATTTTCGGGCATTTGCATAGCACTAAGTAACTTGGATAATGCTAAGAAAAAAAGGTTTATCTAAGTTCAACTTTATCCCTAACTTCTCTGTGCTCCTTTTTGTGAATATCTCGTCTTCTTATTTGAGCAAGCTATGAGTCGAAATTGAATTAACTGGACAAGTTAAGAGCTACTTAGTCATTTTGGCTTGCCTTGACCTTTATTTAGCGTTTTCTATACCCAATATGAATGCACAGTGTCATATGCAAATGTTATAAATTAAGTTTAATTTGCCAAAACCCACTAGATCTTGTTACATTGACCTATATTAACTGTTGAAACTTATCATGCACAGAGGTTTTGATGATGAAATGAGAGCAGCTGTGACAAAAAACCTCGAGGGTAGGGGCATTAAACTACATCCTCAAAGCACGCTAACAGAGGTATGTTATATGTCCTCCCTTCAATATCTATATTTTTATTGTGCATTATGTTTCCTGATTCAAAGATCAAAGATAACAATGCCTTCTTTTTTGTTTTTGTTTTTTGTTTTTTATATTAGTTGAGTAAGACAGATGAGGGAATAAAAGTAGTGACAGATCATGGAGATGAATTAATTGCAGATGTTGTATTGTTTGCTACAGGTAACATTTTATTTTTCATTCTGGTATTGATTGATCTTTAGAAAGTGCCACAGAGTTTGGAGATATGGAAAAAGCTTGATGTTGTCGTTTGATATGTTAACGTTTGGTGAGTACTGGTTTTGGGTCTGACCAGTTGATGATATTCCAGTCTTACTCGCTATTTTCTGATGTAGTGCTTACTTGATCATGAGTTGTTAAGATAGACCTCCTTTTTGTATTGTTAACCAGGATGATATTTAATATTTGCATGAATCACACCAAAATCTGAACTCATTTGTGTACAATTTTTGTTTGATTACAGGGAGAGCTCCTAATACAAAGAGACTAAACTTAGAAGCTGCTGGTGTAGAGACTGATAGAACAGGAGCTATTAAGGTTTTCCTTTTTTCACCCCTGATGTTTCTTTATTTTGTATTACTCATTTAATTATCTATTTTGAAGTTTCATTGGATGAATTTAACGTGTAAATTTGAAGTGTATAACACAAATACCCATTATCATACTACATAGTTGTTGTTAAATGAACTAAAGATGCGGTATAAATGAGTTCAGCTTAATATATTAAATACATAGAATTGCTAACCCGTACACCAAGAACTAAAGAGCCAGTGTATATTGGCTCCAGTCTGATAAGTTTGGGGACACAATGGTGCTCTCCCTGTTTGGTTTAAACCTTTTTTAGGTGTTTTCATGGTTTTATGGTTTGAACTTGATGTTTGGTTTCATACCTATGAGCCACTTTGCCGATTGACCAGATTAAGAAGAGCTAACAATTTGTAGCACCGAGCCTCACTGGAATTCACAATTTTTTTGTACTAAATATGTAGTTGGCTATTGTCTGTGAATAAAGGAAAGTATTTGTTTTGTTGTACTTAGGTTGATGAGTATTCTCGTACCAATGTACCAAGTATATGGGCTGTTGGTGATGTCACTAATCGAATGAATCTCACACCTGTAGCCTTGATGGAGGGTACTTGTTTTTCTGTAAGTTATCTTCTTTCTCTTTCTTGATGTTGTTCCCAGACAATTCCAGGACCCAAAATTGTCCATATGTACCACAAAAGACCAAAATATCTTCATGTAATTCTGCATAACAAAGCAAAAATATTCTCTTCAAAAAATGAATACTACTTGTAGTTTTGTCCTTTATTTCTCTAAATTTCCCCCCTTTTTTGCTCAAAACTGTCTTCTTTTCAGCTACCTATCATGCACATGACTTTCTCTTCCTTTTGAAATCTTGTAAATTCAGCTGATTGAAATGCACAATTCTACTTGCACTATTTACAGAAAACTGTATTTGGAGGGGAGCCAACAAAACCTGATTATAAAGACATCCCTTGTGCTGTTTTTTGGTACGTTGATAAAAACCTTTCCTATTTCTTTGCATCTCATGTTACCAGAATTGAGTTGTGGAACTTGAGCATGATATGTTCTTGCATACTCCCTTCAATTAAGTAATTACTTAAGTAATGCTAGCACCATGATAAAGGGTCTTTGGTTATACAACATATAAATATTTATTTGTAATTTTTGGTAAACAGCATTCCACCACTGTCAGTTGTCGGGCTGAGCGAACAACAGGCATTAGAGCAGGCCACAAGTGATGTGCTTATCTTCACTTCCAGTTTTACCCCTATGAAGAATACCATTTCTGGGTACTTAATTATTATTATATTCAATATCAGTTTTCCTTGCTTTAATTTAATTGGTTTTAGGCCAGAGAGTATTACTATCGTGCAATTAAGCACCATCAATAAAAGAAATAGTTCACTTTATACGTGACCTACTAAACTGTAACTTGGCTTAAGCATTGAAGTATTGGGGAAAAGACTCAGGTTTTTGCGCAGACAACCAAAGGAAATAAAATAAACCAAATGCTGATATTAGCACTATCCAATAATTGCCAATACCCGTGCCTTGCATCTTTGGTACAGTATTAGGGTTAGCCTTTGAAAACTGCAATGTGTTTAAATGTGACTTATACTTTTCTCATGTAACTTTGTTACTGCTGGGCTTAGGCGACAAGAGAAGACTGTAATGAAGTTGATTGTTGATTCTGCCACTGACCGTGTAATTGGTGCATCAATGTGTGGTCCTGATGCCCCTGAAATTATGCAGGTAAATTTTTTGTTATGTGGGCCCCACCAATGTATTACATGAGTTCTTTAAAATAATGTGTTTAATTGTTTATTACATTGCTTGCATTACTATTTTTTAATTTTATATTGATAATGACAGCAGTTATTGCCATTTACATTGAGATGTAAAAAGTTATTTACATATTTTAAATCCTGGTTTACCATCTCTGAAAGGTCCTTTTGTTTCTATAGTGATAAATGCAATTCATGTATAAATAAATGAGAGGTCTATGCGTCAGTGTAAATTAATGAATATTTATTTAACAAATACTTGCCATTTATTCATTCACTTTTATTTATTTTTGATTTTGGAAAAGGGTAGTAGCATCTAATGAACAACTGTGGGAAGTCCTGATATACGTTATTTCTTCTCTAATTCCAACTTATGTTTGTATGAACAGGGCATTGCAGTTGCGATGAAGTGTGGGGCCACTAAAAAGCAATTTGACAGCACTGTAAGTTACGCTTGCTTTTTGCAAATTTTTTAATGCGAAAATATTGAAAGAATATGGAACAGAAGTATTTTCTAAATAAGAAAATATATTGTACATTATAGATTTCAGTGCAGGACCATCTGTTTTACAGTTTTGAATTTTAATCATGTGCAGTAGTAACTTAGTTTGGATTAGATTATAATTAATAGTCTTGATTGAGAGATCTAAATTTGGATGCACTGCACAACTGGGAAAAGTGAAGACCCTCTTAATTCTCTCCCCCCCCCCCTCCCCTCCCCTGCCCTGCCGTTTGGTGTCAATTAGATTAATTTACCATAGAAACTGATTAATTTATTAGTTCATGAGACACTTGTTCTCTACAACTTTTAACTGTGCAACTTCTCATGACAGGTTGGAATTCATCCCTCGGCAGCTGAAGAATTTGTGACCATGCGGACTTCAACCAGGCGCCTGACTGTTGAGTCTAAGATCTAAACTCAACGAAGATTCCATTTCAGAAGCAATATATGATACACAGCTTTTTTTTTTTTTTTTTTTTTCTTTATTCGTCGGGGGAAGCTAGTAATGCCACGAAAACTTGAAAAATGCACTTTTACTTGATTCCGTGCTTGATGTATAATAAAATAAATGCGGGCCCGGGCCCGGGCCCGGGCCCATAGAAAATAATCTATAAATTAAGTTTTTGAATACTGAAGTGTGGCTTGATTTTGATAGATAAAGTTTGGATTCTGGTTCATGTGATTTTTGTTTTGTTTTGTTTTGGTTTTTTTACCTATGTGAAACCATAAAAAGTAGGACCGACCAACTAGTAACTAGTACGCTAAGAAATAATAACATATTGATATGATTTAGGTGCAGCTTTTTGGGCCCTCGATGTTGAAATCTCCAAAAAATGTATTTTGTTATAAATCATACCTAGCCAAGCAAAGCAAATGCAGGTTCTTTTTTCATATTTAGATCGGCATGAAATTATGTTGGCAAATATGGATGTGAATGGTTGTTTGGTGTGAGAATTTTACATAGCACAGCACAACATTCGATGCTATGTGTCTCACAGATTAATATGATAGAATAACTAACTGTATTAGTCTGTTGTTGCATGTGTATTGTCATAACTCATATCCTAAAATAACTGTTTGGACAAGCGTAGGGCTCTCAGTTCTCAGTACCGTTCATAAAAAAAAAATATATACATATAAATATTTTATGAAGCAATCTAATTTCGTTCCATAGAATAGAACAGAAAGATGGATGTATATGGGTGGTAGGGATAAGACATGTATAGCTAGGGAGATGGCCAGATGGGTACATGCAACATGCCCATTCTAATGAATGAATTAATTATATGTAATGAACCTAGCTCAAATCAAATATAATATAATATTTTGTCCGGGTGCATGATTGCAGCATGTAGCATGCCCATTCTAATGAATTATATATATGCCCATTGCTTTAATACTGTTCACCTAGAGCGTGCCACGTGTCAATTTTATTTTTCCAAGCGGCCAATTAAATTATGAATTTTCTAAACAAAATTTGTCAAGTGTAACTTTGTACAAATTTAAAATTGAGTGGCTTGACACAAGCTTGTGGTTCCAAAATTTATTGTTCCACGCACCCCCATTTGCCAAGTTGGTCCTTTTACTAGAATGATTCATAAAAAAAAATTAAAGTAAATCTCATTGAAGAGAGACAGAACTTTGGCATGTGCAATTGTGCATTGCTCAAATAGTAAATTTGTAGTGGTGTGGTCACTAATTAGTAATTACCAACCAACAGCAGGGTTTTGGATGTATTCAATTGCATGTGTACAGTACTCGCAAATTAATTTATAAAACTTCACTTTAATTCTATGTTTCCATTTGCCAAGGAGATCTGATTCCATTTGCCTCTTCTTTTGTCTGGATATATATTTATATTATATACCGGCTACAATTTTTATTTTTTAATTAATTGTTTGACTGTATGTATTCAACCTGAATTCCTAAATGCATTTTCTGTTTTCAAACAATTCTGAACGGACACGTTTAGGAACAGTTCATTCATTTCTTTAATACAATTTTCCTTTTTCTCAAACTGAATTATATATGTAATTCAGCACAAATAATTTACGCTAATTACGTTAATTACGCTAATTTTCCTTTTTCTGTTACGCTAATTACGTTAAATTACGCTAATTATAATAATTTACGCTTAACTATGCTAAATTACGCTAATTATACTAGATTACACTGAATTACACTAAAATACGCTAACTACGTTAATTTATGCTAACTACACTAAATTATGCTAATTATGCTAAACAATGCTAATTATACTAAATACACTAGATTATGCTAAATTACGCTAATTATGTTAGTGTTGTGATCTATAAGCCAATCACAGGATGATTGTATTCTAAGTTTTGTTCATGTAATTGGATGATTTGTTTATTTTGTTTCTTGAGTATTTCATTACTTATAGATCATTCAGGTTGAGGACTTGGAATTGTGGAACTATATACATGAGTTAATGAATACTCTAAAGTGTCCATAATCTTGGTAATTAATAAGGAACATTAATAACCGGCATAAAATTAGCATTTGGATTAAATGATGATTATGTTATGCAGATCATATGACAAGGAGTTGCCAATCTAATCAAATGGATACCTGATGGAAATCGAGGGATTAGACGTGACCAAAATAAAACATTTAATATGGATTGTGTTTGTGTTATTAATTTTCTATTTGTGTCTGAAATTCTAAGGTATGAGATAATTGTTTCTTTCACATGAGAATGCGTATTCGTAGGTATTATCCAACACTGTCTGTAACTGGCAGTCATATAGATTCTACCTCAGTATGTATTGCTTACGTGGAGAGATAGTAATTATCAAGAATACCAATGTCCCTCATATAAATGAGTGATGATATTACGGGGCCCCTTGATGAAATAATACAAGTATGTGCACATATGATTAAGGAGTTATTCATAATTACTAAATTATTTCAAAATCAAGAAACGAGTAGATTTCTAAGGATGACACATTCTTACCTTAAATCTATTCATGATATCATGAGACATGGAATTGACACGAGGCAATTATTGCTTTAGGAATTGTGATATAGCAGATACTTATCATTTGTGTCTTTTGGATAATTACAATGTATATTGCTAGGTGCCGCTTGTAATTTATGGAATCGAAAGGAGTTTCAAATCCACTGCCAAATGACATATATCTCACAAGATCACACCAATAAGGAATTAATTAGAAAGACTCCTTGATTTATTTGACATGTGTGACATAACTGATAAATTGAGTTCTCTATCTAAACATGAGATAAATAATTATGGGAATAATTATATGATGTTATGGATTAATTAAATGGTTTAATAAAATCCAAATATTGAAAAAGTTCAAAATGGAAGAAACTTTGTGAGCCACAAAAAGAAGTTTTTGTGTGCAGCAAAGATTTCTATATTTCCACAGCTTTTTCTATGAATAGAACTTAAAATAGGCATATCTCATCAATCGTAACTCCGTTTTCAATGTTATATAACTTTTCAGAAAGCTTGCGAGAAGATCTATAGTTTGATATAAAGTGCACTGTTGGGCCAGAATCGGCTAATTTTGGCCTAGAACTAAATATGGAAGTCAGTGGAGAACATGGCAGAAAGTGGAAAAATGTCTAGGTTGGTGGGGCTCTTCTAGACAGCAAGTAGGCTATATAAAGAGGCCCCTACTGCCTAGAGAATCATCCCCATTCATTACTCTTCTTCCTTAGAGAGCTGAAACTTTGTCTCTCTTCCATTTTGATCTCTCATGTGTTGAGAATCCTCAAACCCTAGAATCAAGATCTAGTTCTCTTGGAGGATAGGGATTAAGGAGCAACTTGGTGTAAGGCGCTGCAATACATCAACCAGCATTAGCATCGATCAAGAGGTGAAGAATCTTCAAATCTACATCTCAAGGACCCTCCTTTTTTGTTTGGAGACAATAAACTAAAGGTATGATGTTTATTGATTTGGAAATTTGATTTTGGTTTGATTTTAGTTGCATATGATGATCTCTTTTGGTACTTTCTTATCAAAATGTTTGAAATTCCGCTGCCTCAAGTACCATGAATGCCCAACAAATTACGCTTAACATACGCTAAATAACGTTAATTATACTAAATTATGCTAATTATACTAAAAAATTATTTAGAGCTATCGGCGATTAAACTTCTAGGGTCTTCGGTGTAAAATAACTCCAAAATAAAATAAAATAAAATATATTTAATTAAATTGGACTTCTTTGTAATAAAAATTAATTTAGGGCTATCGATGATTAAACTTCTAGAGTCTTTGGTGAAAAATAACCACAAAATAAAATAAAATATATGTAATTGAATTTTTATGTAAATTAATTTAGGGTTATAAGCGATTAAACTTCTAGAATCTTCTGTGAAAAATAATCACAAAATAAAATAATATATATCTTTAAATGTAACTATACATAAAATCATAATTTCAACTCCAATATTCGGTTCTGACACGCTCCTTGAGAAGATTCCATTTGAATTAAAAACTTTGAATTTATCTAATTGGTAAGAAAAAAGATTTCTTGGAATAAAAATTTCAAAATTAGGTATATTTAAAATAACTTTGGATCATTGAATATTTATATTTTAAGTCGGACATTAATAAAAGAATAATTATACTAATCTTCTCACCCTTGTCCCTCCTTTTTTTCCGCACTCTCTCTCCTTAATATTAACTTCCTTAATAGCCTTTATCTCCTCATTTATTTCGCTAATAATTTTCATTTAATCCCCGCATTAAATTAGACTGTCATTTAATAACAATCCCTGCATTAATTATGCTGTCCTCTAATAACAATCTCCGCATTAATTATATTGTCCTAAAATAACAATCCCTTCATTAATTATACTTTCCTTTAATAACAATTTCCGCTAACATAAAGTATTTATCCATGTAACAAAAAAAATATTTATGCATGTAACATAAAATACTTATCCATATAACATAAAAGTATTTATCATTATCATTGAGAAGTATTTATCATTGATGTTTTCCTAAAAGTTGCAGCTATGTCTGTGAAGTATTTATCCATGTAACATAAAATATTTATCATTATGTCTGAGAAGTATTTATTATTGATATTTTACTAAAAGTTGCAATTATGTCTGAGAAATATTTATCCATGTAACATAAAGTATTTATCCATGTAATATAAAATATTTATCATTATGCTTGAGAAGTATTTATCATTAATGTTTTACTAAAAGTTGTAGTTATGTCTGAGAAGTATTTATCTATGTAACATAAATTATTTATCCATGTAGCATAAAGTATTTATTATTATACTTGAGAAGTATTTATCATTGATGTTTTACTAAAAGTTGCAGCTATGTCCGTGAAGTATTTATCCATGTAGCATAAAATATTTATTATTATATCTGAGAAATATTTATCATTGGGTGAGGGGATTGCTTATTTAATGGTCTCTAGTTGTGCGGGGACAATCCAAAACAAAAAAAAAAGAAATTTTGTGCGGAGATAATTAACAAGTATTTATGAGAAGATTGTTTATCTAATAGTTCCTAGTTGTGTCGGGACAATTCAAAAAAATAAAAATTTTGTGCAGGGACAATTGATGAATTAATTTATTCAGTCATAAATAGAGATCATTGCATATGAATTAATACTTTGTAAATTCAAGATAAATACTTTGATACTTCAAGTTAAATACTAACAGTTTCTGCGAAATATTAATGATTGAGTGGTCCTCCTATAACTTTTTTGATAGTTTGTGCGGAATTTTTTGCAAAATTGAGACTGCAGAGATTGTGATCAGAATCTTATTAAATCCTATTAAGTCGGACATTAATAAAAACGTCGGCAAAAATTAATCACCGAAAAAAATCGCAACTGTCAACTGAGCAATACCGGTAGGAATTGGTTGGGATTTTCGGAGTAAAATCATTAGCCAATCTAAATTATTTTATTTAGAACACCATAACGAATCCATATGGCATGTGTTGTCACTTGTCAGTCGTCAATTCATTAATTAGGAGCTGACTCGAATTCTCTACAATGCACCAGCCTCATTATCTGACCGAGTTTGTATAACCCTTGCTGTCTCCATTGAATGCCGCCTTATGTAATTGATTTATTTCGTCATTGGCTATTAGGTATATACTGTAGAAGATCCACGCCTAAAGTAATGAAGATATAGGGAATGGCGTATTTATTGAAGATCCAATTCCCAAAAGTAAAAAAAGAAAAGAAAACGTAGTAATCGAAGATCCCAATTCCAGATCGGATCAGATCCAATTAACTGTGCAGCACTTCTTCACCAACCTGTCAAATTTAATGCCATGCATGGACCGGGCCTCATCGCAAATTCGGATCTAGTGATATATATCGATCCAATCAAATGAATGGTTCTGATTTTGCTTTGACCTAGACGGCATAATTCGACCTGACAAAATGAATTATTTTGAGATTTCTTCAATATTTATGGAAGGAGCTAAACTCCAGATAAACAAATTATCAATAAAATGTACATTAATGTCAGCAAAAAAAAAAAAAAAATTCCTATCAACACAAAATTCCCCCCCCCCCCCCATTAGAGCAAATCTCTTTTGAAATTAAGCCCTAAATAACGGATAGTTTGAAATTTGATAACAATTTCAGAGAAAAAAAATAAAATAAAGTGGGTGAAAATAATATTTTTGTTTTTAGCTTAAAAACAAAAGTAGTTAAAAGTTAAAACTATACATATTTAGAATTTTAATGTTTGCAGATAAATGTTTAAATGCTTGTGAGTAACATTGTAAAATGTTATGAACAGAACTTTAAATATTTGAATATCAACACTGAAAATGAAAGTTAGATAACATTGGAAGTTTTTTCTATTTAACTACATGAGAGACGTGCTTGAGAATTTTGTTTGAGATACAATTATCAGGCTTTTTTTTTTTGAAATCTTGGCAGTGGTTGCCAAGTATAATTTTCATTAGTTAAACATAAATTATATTAATCATTATATATCAAGAATATCATCAACATCAAACTAATTTACATGTAAATAACATAAACATCGAACATCACAAACAACTAAAAACAACAAATATAAACAAACCATGTCCTTCGGTAGTAAACACCGACGACCTTCAACATCGGTGGTTAGTGACTATAGAAAATGAGGGATCATTTTTTTTCAGTAAGAGTTGCGGGTGGGGTGGACCAGCGCAGAGGTGTGGGTGGAAGGATGGAGGCGTCAGGAGACAAGAAGGCTGATGACTAAGACTATTGTCGCCAATTTTTCCTGACTCTTCCAACAGAAGTAGATGAGGACGAAAAGGTGCATTGAGACGAGAGACTGTACTCTTGCATTTGTCATTATACTAATGTAAAATAACATTAGCTGTAAAATTGCATCGGCCATGAACCACTAATTTCTCATCTTCCAACCCAACCCCCCTTTCCTTCTATGTCATTTTATTGAGCAAGTCCAATAATTGATATGCTTGTATCATTCAATGCAAGGCATCTATACGTCAAATTCAACTAACATAATCAGTAAAGTCGTTTGCTTTTGATAAAAAAAAAAATCATATATTACAACTGCAACTATTACTCTGTTTCTTGTTTTCACAATTTTCTTTCATCTTGTACTGACATAGAAAAATGTTGCATTCTTTTGGCACACATTAATTCAATTTCAGTGGAAAGAAAGGGCCCATTAATAAATATTACCAGGACCAGACAGGGATACCTGGAAAGATTACATCCAAAAACTAGTTTTACAAATTTAGTTAATTTCCATTTTTTTTTCCTTTATTTGCTCAGCTGGATTTAACAACACCATAAATTATTTTCTGACATGTACCATTCAAAGAAATTATTTTCTGACATGTAATTCCACTAATACACTAATGCTTGAACACATATTCTCACTTAATTTTAGAAAAATAAGAATAAATGATATGAAACATATCTATACAAATATGTTAATTATACAAAGTAAAATTCTAATTACTAGACTACAAAGTACATATTTAGCATTTTATAAGTAGACTGAACTATATAAAAACCTTAAAAAGGAAGAAATGCAAATTAAATTTCAATATAAATGATTAAAAATTTTTAAAATCACGGAAGTGGCTAAGCAGCCTGACTTGATTTATGATCAGCCCATGAACCAACAAGTTAATTTGCATTAACTTTCTGATCCAATGAGAAGTATTTGCGGGTTTTAACAAAGTGAAGTCAAAGGACAATGAGATCCAATAACATTGGATCAAATTCAATCCGACGTCTCATCTAGACTGTTAGATTTGCCTCGAGATTTATGTGTCCAGTTTAGATTCACTGACTGTAGTTATAATTTTAATTTTTCATGGGAAACTTGATGCGAATTGAATGATCAAGATACCCTGCTGTAGATGGAAAAGAAAGCAAAGGGAGACCGTTAGATCCGCATCCAAATTCGTATGCGCATACCAAGAGCGAAATCCATATCCTCTACGGGTATTGGGTACGGGATGTGAATTCTACCAACAACCCTCCTACGCACACATGGTGGAATTTCTTTTATAAACCATAATTAATTAAATTAATTTTAGCAAAGCAGCATAATTACTTTCTTTTTACACCATAAGGACCGAATCCGCAATTCGGTATCCACATTTTGCTTTTTTTCAGGACCAAATTGGGGATTCGGTCTCCACTCATTTTCCACTTTTTCGTGCGGCCAACTGTGTAGAAATATGTTTTTCTTAGAACTGAATTGGAGATTCGGTGTCCCATGTATTTTTTTTTTAAACTGTGATTTAGATTTTTGTTTAGCATAATTTAGGCTTTTGTAGTATAATTATTAATTGTAGAATTTTTTAGTTCTCATGTAGAGTAATACAACCATTTTGACCTCTGTTGGTAAATCAGCAAGTCTGGACTGATACAGGGACCAAACTATAAAAATGATTACATCAGCATGTACAACATTAAAAAATACACAGAATTGACACAAATTTCAATTTATTTATTTTTTTCTAAATTTAGTTATGAATTTCCAAAGTTCAGATTTTGAAAAAACTTTAAATAGCCATAAATTTGGCTAGAAAATTCGAATTTGTGCGTATGACCACTTTTCGAAAGGGGGGGGGGGGGCAAGACGGATCCGAATTTTGCTCGAGGGAACAACCGGGCATTCGAAAAGAATTGCAAAAAAAACGTCGTTTAGTGCCTCAAAAATTCAGTTTATGTTTTCTATTAACGGTTGATGTACAACGATCGGTATTTTGTTAAATATAATTTAGGTTTTTATAGTGTAATTATTAATTGTAGAATTTTGTAGTTTGCATGTATAGTAATTTAGCTTTTTGCATGTAGTATAAATTAATTGTTTAATGATTTAATTTTTTTAGTGTAATTATTATTAATTGTAGAATTTTTTAGTTTGCATGTAGAGTAATTTAGCTTTTTGCATGTAGTAAATCAATTGTGGAATGATTTATTTTTTTTTAGTGTAATTTAGATTTTTGTAATGTTACTATTTAATTGGGTTTGCATGTTATGCATGTTAATATTTTTTTGGAGGGAGAAGAAGGGTATTTAAGGAAAAACAACATGGAGACCGAGTAGCCTATTCGGTCTAGTGATTTTCAAACGGGCCGGTCCGGTCGGACCGAGCAAAACCCGAGGTGGGCCAGAGTAGAATAGGCACGGGTGAAACAGGTACACAGGTACAATGATCTGGGTATCATGGGTTTAATTTTGATAACCATGCCCATTTCAAACCCATGCCCGTCTCTGGTTCAGGGGTACGGCGGTCCAGTTCAGATCGAGTTCACGGGTAGGCTGGTTTTTTATTTATTTATTTATTTTTCTTTTTTTACCTTTACAAACCAATAAATTATAAACCAAAATTCATTTAAACTAAAATTCATTTGACATGGTTGCATATTTGAACTCAAATTTTTTTGTTATAATAAAATTACTAATTATTTTAAAACAATGTTACTTAAATCAATTACTTTAATTACTAATTATTTTAAAACAATGTTGCTTAAATCAATTACTTTAAAATAGTTTAACTCAATTACTTTAAAACAATAAAATATAAATACAAAATTTCTTAAATCAATTACTTTAAAAATAATTATGAATTATTTTAAAACAATAGATTCAAAAATAAAAGTGTTGGGGTTTCGGATACCACTTTTGGGGTTTCGCGGTAACCAAAACCCGTTTAGGCTTAAGGTGCGGAATGACCGTAGAAAAAAAAAATTTCTATGGCCAACTTAAGCTCAGGATTAAACGGGGTATGTCAAGAAACTTTCCAAGGCGGTCCACCTTCAGTATTCCTTTGGCATCAAAACCCAATTTAATTCTTTTACAGATCTACTCCATGAATGATTTCTAAAACTTTAATCTACTTACCAATTAAATAGATTAATATAACATATTTATACCTTGTTTCCAAATCATAGTTGGAATGCAGACCGAGCGAGAAGAGCGACATCGGGAATGACTCGTCTCGGAGCACCAAACGTATAGTGCCTCTATAGGTTATCCACCAGGACTAACCAGAGAGCGGTTTATTTCTTCTGCCAGAAATACCGTAAACCGCGGAATTATGCAAAAACACTATTCACGGGGAAAAGACGAAAACTCGTAAACACGAATTTTCGATTACTCAGTTTCATCAAATGAGCAAAACTGACATACCGCGAAATTCGGTAAAACACTATTCATCGATCCCGTAAATATACTCCACAACAACCCGCAAGATTATATGTCAACTACGTATAACTTTCTTTTCTCAACCGAAACACTATTTGGGAGAGAAACTGAGAAAGAGAGAAAATACCGATTTGATTATGCACGAAACGATACAAGTGAATTAGTGGTTTTTCTCTCTACATGCACCCCTCTATTTATAGGCTTTTGAGGAGGTTCGCAAAAGACCGAAATACCCCTCAACATATGCCTATTTACAAGATATGCCATTGAATGGATAAGGATGACATGTCATGTGGATAAGATTGATGACGTGCCATCTGGATAGGATCAATGACATGTCATGCGGATAAGGACGAATCTGAAAAGACCCGAATGCCCTCGGCCCGAATACAAATAATATTCGTATAATTATTCTGAACAATTATATATATTTTTTCTTGCGGTTGTTGTTTCGGTAATTTATACAATGTGTCCTGCACATTTATAAATTAACCGGTTAACTTTTATACAACATGTCACACACGTTTATAAATTAACCAATATTTTTGCTTGTTATTTTTACATAACATTTATAATTTAATTATAACACGTATAATTAATTATAACCATCTTACTATTGATCATAACCAATTTATAATCAATCACAATAAGATTCTCCGATTAACTCCTATATGGTGTGACCCAATAGGATCTGTGTTATGTTGGTAAATAGAGTTAAAACTGTTTTAACTTCTATAATCATGGGTGGCGTCTGACAACACATCATGACCATCCAATTACATAAATGATGCTGTACAGTACAATATCACGATCCAATAAACAATTTACTTGTGTCTGTTCTTCTGTCTCATAGCTATCAGATTAGTTTCAAGGTAGATGTGTGTCATCCTTGTAAACTTAATCTTTTCTTGATCTTGAGCAGATTATCAAATATGATTACTCTTGTAATCATACCGCGCGCTGATAATCTTACTCTATCAAGGGGCCCAGTGATGCTATAGCTCGTATAAAATACGAGGGACAAATAGTATTCTTGGTAGACTATCACTTCCTCAGCTAAGCTATACATATGGGAATGCTACCGTTATGACTGCTTTTTATGGACAGCGGTGGATAACAATCACACATACATATTTCTCAGTGGGAACGATAAATACCTCATACTGTAGAACATGACACTGAATGAAAACATAAATGACATGAACACAATTCTATTTAATGTTTCATTCGGGGTCTGTCAAATACCATGTTCCTAGAACATGTATCTATGTGATTAAAATGACATCTCATGTCAGGTGGTTTGTAAAACTTAACCATCTTTTAATCCACATACTAACCTTAGAGCGGCAATTAGTGTTCCTGCTAATTATCTTGGTTAATGACCTTTTAAGATTAAGAGTATATATCATCTATATTATGGAGTTTCAGAATTTCAGTCATGAACTCGAAATGATCCATAAATGCAATAATATTCAAGGCAACAAAATGATATTAATCATCCAATTCATGAACAAAGATTTATGATAAATTATCGTATTATTGACTTCTAGATTATTACAAACTAACAATCTCCCACTTAAGCTAGGAGCCAATCATAGTAGGCCCTACTTATATACAAAACTCTATATTCTCTAAGATCTTGTAGATCCTGAGAAAATCTCACAGCCAATCTTCTATGTGTTCCAAAGTCATAGAAGCATCAAGCATCTCGTGCTTGGCTTGAGGAAGAGATTTTGTGAGTGGATCAGCTGTGTTGTTGACTGTGTCAACTCTACATTTCTTTACATCACCTTTATGTTAATTATATCTTTTATAATTAATTATAAACATCTTATGATATTTATGATCTCTCGTATTAGGTGATAACATTGTAGATGAGAAATATATCCTCAGTTCTCCTTAAGAACTTAAGGATATTCTTTATTGCATTCCAGTGCTTTATGCCTGGATTAGCCTGATATCTACTCATCACACTCAAAGCGTACGAATCATCAGGGCGAGTACACAACATGGCGTATATGATAGAGCCAATAGCCGAAGCGTATGGTACTCTATTCATAGTGCTTTGCTCATCAGTTGTCGAAAGACACTGAGTTTTGCTAAGCTGTGTATCATGATTCATTGGCAGGAATCCTCTCTTAGAATCCTGCATGTTGAACCGATTCAGCACTTTGTCAATGTATGTGCTTTGACTTAATCCTATAAGTCTCTTTGATCTACCTCGGTAGATCTTTATGCCTAGTATATAGACATTCTCGCCCAAGTCCTTCATTAAGAAAAATGTTATAACGTTTAGTAAAACATTACATAACATTTTACTCTGTAAAATCTTGATTAAAAACATGAATTGTTTGAAGCTTAGATTTAATTAAACTGTTATAACGTTTTGTGAAAACGTTACAACGTTTATAATTTGAATTTTAGCTTTGATACAGCTGTACTTATCGTTCTGATAACTTTAAAACGTTACAACGTCTCAAGTTGTTTCTATATAGCTGTGGTTCAGCAGTTCTGACAATCTTAAAACGTTATAATGGTTTGTAAAAACGTTACAACGTTTTAAGTTGTTTTTGAGTTTGATCAAGCTGTTACTTCAGCGTTTCTGACAGGTTTAAAATGTTACAATGTTTTACAAACGTTACTAACATTTTACCTCTTTTAAACCAGCCTCAAACTTTACCAATTATCTGATTTTACAATTTGTATTGATAAAGGTCTTCATGATTTCTTTAGTCCAAGCACTCCATAATGAAATTTCATTTGATTTGAACCTACATATCTTTCAAGAAAATAGAAGAAATCGTAAAATTCAATGATTGTATGTTTTTACAAATTGGTCAAATAGATGAAAAAGATTATTGCTCGAACAACAAATTGAGCAAGGAAGACATCGGTTCAACATCCTATAGGTAGAGTTCCAACGATTATCTATATCCCAAGGTACTCTCAACTTGCTCAATCTATACAGGCCACACATAAATGCAAATCGTTGTTTTATTTCTTGGTTTGAAACAATGTGGGAAAGAGTACTTTTAAATTTAATTATCAATAGGTTTACGGCTTATGTTTTAAGGCCCGCCTTCACGACGAGGTTAAGTATGTGGCAAGTACACTTTTGGTGAAACATTGCACCATTCATGATTGAGTTTAGTGACTATTTAAAAACTCAATGGAAACTATGTTGTTGCTAGTATTATTGAATGAAATAGAAAAAAAAATCTTGTTATCCATATCCCTCTTAAGGTTATACTCTTATAAAACCTCAATAATGGATTTGTAAATTTCATTTGAAGTGTATAGGGAATCCAACACTCGAAAACTTAATACCCTTTTTTGTAATACCCAATGATCATAGATCCAATGCCTGATAATACAAGAGTACCCAAGTCTATATTTATCGGCAATCCATATATCAGAGGTAATTGAGACCTTATTGTTTTGATATGTAAATGTAGCTTGTAGCTCATTTTTTTAATGGTAAACTGGTTTTTTATTTCATTAACCATATTTCTATGATGAAACCTCTTGTACATTGGTTGACCTCTCGGACAAAACTAATGTAACCACCCATAGCTATTGGTTGTTCTTTGTGGGTAATGTATTGGGCCAATTCACTAAGCATTTTTTATTCATCATTTTTTGAATTGGTTCTGGTACCATTCGGGTTAACAAGGGTTTGAATTTGTCTCGGTCCAGCATTTTCACTTGGAACCTCACCCATTTTTTTGTGCATTTCGACATGTCTCTTAAAGCTAGTCATACTACTAGATTTTTTACACCCAAAATTTTGTCTCTTGCAACCTTTTACTTCACATTCTAGATATTGCATAGTGCCATCCTCCAGGTAAGTCACCTTATACCAGCTCACCCACCACTAATTGTATTCGGGATGTCTTTTAGTCTTCTTTTATGGTGGTTCTTGTGGATCCACACTTGTCGAAGGAGGGATATCTTCAGCTTGAATTTTAGGGACACTTGTTGAAGGAGTACCTCCTATAGGGGCAGTTAATTAGGTGATGGCATTTGGGAGGAACTACCAGAATAATTATGTGGTGGCATTTGGGAGGAACCACCATGATACATAGTTGACATATTGGGGCCAAAAATTTCGTGGGACATTATCGCGGCAAATTCTTCCACTTAGTGGCGATGAGGAGTTGTCATTTTTTAAACCTATTCAAAAAAATAAATGTAAATTACTTAACATATTAAAAAAATAAATCTAACCTATTTATTTAACCTATTCAAAATATATCCGAATTTGAAAAATAAAATCTAACTTATTCAAAAAATAAATCTAACATTATATATAAATAAAATTAAGTAATTCACATATGAAAATAATTCTAACATACATTTAAATTCATAACATAAATCTAACTTATTTAAAAATAAATCTAACATTATAAATAAAAAATAAATCTAGCATTTTTAATTATACATCTAACACATTAAAAATAAATCTAGCATTTTTAAAATTAATCTAACACATTAAAAATTCACTAAGTATTTTTAAAATAAATAAAAACAGAAATAAATCTGCAGTTTCGGCCTTTATTCCTGGCTGGAACAGGCTGTTTTGACCTTTGCAGAAAAGCTATATTTTTTTGCAAAGGTCGAAACAGCATGTTTCGGTTAGAAACAAAAGCCAAAATAGCCTCATTTCTAATTATCTGAAATATATTGAAAAAAAACTAACATATCTAACTTTTTCCAAAATAAATCTAATATTTCAACAAATTTAATCTAATAATCTACCATATTTAAAAATATTTCTACCATTCAAAGATTTCTAATTATCTACCATATGCAAAAATAAATCTAACATTATAAAAAAAATCCAAGCTATTCAAAAATAAATCTAATTACTTAACATATTCAAAAAATAAATCTAACATATTTTTTTAACCTATTCAAAATAAATCCGAATATGAAAAATAAAATCTAGCCTATTCAAAAATAAATCTAATTACTTAACAGTTAACATATTCAAAAAACAAAACTAGCATATTTTCTTTTCTATTTTTTATTTCTGTTTTTTAAAAATAAATCTAACCTATTTAAAAATAAATCTACCATTTTCAAAAATAAATCTACCATTTTCAAAAATAAATCTAACCTATTCAAATAAATCTAACATTTTTAAAATAAATCTAACGTATTTAAAAATAAATCTAACATTTAAAATCAAAATAAATTTGAATTAAAAAGAAATCTAACATTTTCAAAAATAAATCGAATCTATTTAAAAATAAATCTAACCTATTCTAAATAAATCTAACATTTTTAAAATAAATCTAATATAACATATTTAAATTTTAACATTCAACAAATTTTAATCTAATAATGTAACCATATTCAAAAAATATTTCTAACATTCAAAGATTTTTAATTATCTAACCTTTTCCAAAATAAATCTAATATTATAAATAAAATCTAACATATTTAAAAATGAATCTAACATTTAAAATCAAAATATATACGAATTTGAAAAATGAAATCTAACCTATTTTTTTAACCTATTAAAAATAAATCCGAATTTGAAAAAATAAATCTAAGCTATTAAAAAATAAATCTAATTACTTAACATATTTTAAAAAATAAATCTAACATATTTTTTTAACCTATTAAAAATAAAATCTAAGCTATTCAAAAATAAATCTAATTACTTAACATATTCAAAAAAATAAATCTAGCCTATTTATTTAATCCATTAAAAATAATTCCGAATTTAAAAATAAAATCTAACTTATTCAAAAATAAATTGAATTAACACATTGAAAAAATAAATCTAACATTCAATAAATCTAACATATACTAAATCTAACATTCAATTTAAATTCTAATTTCTCTACAAAAATAAATCTAACATCAAATTTAAATTTTAAATTACTATAAAAAAATTAATCTAGCATTAAATTTAAATTCTAACATTCTCTACAAAATCTAACAAAACTAAATTGAAGTTAAACTAATTGTAACAAAAAATAAATATATCATTCAATATTTCAATCTAACAAAATTTAATCTAACATGAAATAAATGTAACCTTTAAGTCTCATGGGAAAATCTTGCGAGAGGTGCCGAACTTCGTAATTCTATTTCCGTATTTGTAGAATGAATTAAATTTACAACTATATATTTTTTTTAACAATAAATATAAAATTGAGAATAATGAAAATATTGAGAATGAGAGATGAAAATATTGAGATTGAGATATGAACATTTGCGAGGGATAGGGGTGTATTTAAAGAGTTTTGTTTGGTGGGGATGAAATTTAAATTTTAAAAGAAAAATAAAAAAAATTGTCAAATCTATCATCGGTCACAGGTAGCTCGGGTACGGACAACCCATGGCGGGTGGGAGGAAACCCATCCAAATTTTTTAAAAAAAATTGAAAATTTTTAAGTGGCATGGGTATCACGAGTAAACTCGGTTGGGTTCACAAGTACGCGGTCTGGTCCGGGCGGGCATGCGTATAGCTCAGTCCAGGTAAAGATGGGTTTGGTCCCTAAACTTCGTGATCGGCCTGTTTCAAACCCGCACCCGTGTACCTGTGCAAACCCGGGCACTAGTACGGTCCGGTCGGGTAACGAGCACGGGCGGATCAGATTGGGTTCAAATCTGCCAGTCTTTTTCAATACACTAATTCGGTCTCCCCTTTGTGGGATTTTCTGTGGTGATGTTCACGAAAAGCTGGAAAATAAGGTAAGACCGAATCTCCAATTCGGTTCAGAAAAAAGTAAAATTTAGAGATCGAATTGGAGATTCCATCCTTATAATTTTTGTAAAAAAAAAATAATTATACTATTTTGCTAAAATTAATTGAATTAATTATGGTTTATAAAAAAAATTCCACATGGTGGGCCACAGTCTATGGGAGATTGGGAGTTAATGTGAGCCGTCAAATCAAATGTCATTTTTTTTTTCCCTGTCTGACGCATGGCCAATTTAGTACTATAACAGCGTGCGAAAAAAAAATTAACGCAGCCATCGGATGGTGCAAAGTAATTCTTTTTGTTAGAATTCTGTCCTTTATTACATTTTGTTCTAGAAAATTATTAAATTTTTGTTTTTTTCCTTTTAGTTTCTTATTAGACAAAATAAATCACGACCATTTTTCTTTTTTAACAACTGCTTCGTGCATTACGATAATGGTCGTGCTGTAAATATAAAGAATGTTTAATTAACATTAATTTTTTGTTTGGTCGTAGGGCCTCAAGTAATTTAATAAACATTATTTCAATATATATATATATATAGATGGTCTCTTAAAGAAAAGCAAATTCGAACGTTACTACATAAATTGCAACGACTGTGGAAGTTAGTACAACTACATTGCAACACTAGTACTATGTATATGTGTGTGTGTTTTATTAATTTTGAATCGTATTTCGCTGTTAATTTGGTGGTACCATGTGAAATGAGTAAATGATTTAAGGCCCATGCATTACTATGCTTACTTCCTAATTGAAGTAGCATTGTACTACATATTATTTTTTGAAATCTTATTATAAATACAAGCTGATCCGGCCCCTGCTTCCCTACCACCTTACAATTTACTAGCCTTATTCCAAAATAGAGAAACAATAACTAAAAAAAATACACAAAATAGATCTCTCAAATGGTTCTTGTGGCATCCCTAATACTAATAGCTCTTCTTCTCTACTACCTCTACCACATTTTGAGATATTATTCCGATAAGCGCTCAACCAATTGTTATTTGATAGACTATGTGTGTTTCAAACCGTCACCCGACCGAAAAATCTCCACTTTAACCGGCGGTCAGATCATAGACCGCAACAAATCCCTTGGACTACCTGAATACAAGTTTTTACTAAAAATGATAATCAGGTCGGGTATAGGTGAAGAAACCTACAGCCCGAGAAGCATCTTAGAAGGCCGTGAAGAGTCGCCAACAATGGACGATGCAATGCTTGAAATGGATGAGTTTTTTAAAGCCTCGGTTGCCGATATATTTGCTAAAACAAACATCTCACCACGTGACGTGGATGTGTTGGTTGTTACCATTTCCGGTTTCTCTCCAACCCCATCCCTTACAGCAAGAATCGTGCGGGAACAAAAAATGCGGGATGATGTGAAAACTTATAATCTCTCGGGCATGGGGTGCAGCGCAAGTATGATAGCCCTTGATTTGGTGAAAAACATTTTCAAATCCGGCAAGCGTACCGTAGCGATGGTGGTTAGCTCTGAATCGACTGTCCCTAACTGGTACTGTGGCAATGACAGGTCGATGATGCTCAGCAACGTCCTATTTCGATCTGGTGGGTCCGTTATGCTACTCACCAACAACCCGACCATGAGGAGCCGAGCAAAGATGAGATTAAAGTGCATTGTCAGGACCAACATTGGGTCCAATGACGATGCTTACAACTGTGTGATGCAAAAAGAGGATGATACTGGTAGGCTTGGGTTCCACATAGGCCCGAGCCTCCCGAAAGCCGCCATACGTGCATTCACTAAAAATTTCCAACTACTCATGCCGAAAGTATTACCGTACCGTGAGCTTCTGCTTTACATATACCGCGTCGCTGAACAAAAGTTAGCAAAAACAAAAGGAACTAATTCAAACTCAGCTGCGGCCAAGATCAATTTTAAGTCAGGTATTGATCACTTCTGCTTGCATGCGGGTGGCACTGCAGTGATTGAGGCGGTTGGAAATGCGCTAGGATTGAGCAAATATGATGTTGAACCGGCTACAATGACGCTGTACCGGTGGGGTAACACGTCAGCGAGTAGTTTGTTGTATGTTTTGGGGTATATGGAGGCAAAAAAGAGGCTGAAAAAGGGAGAGAGAGTGCTGATGGTAAGCTTTGGAGCAGGGTTTGAATGTAATAGTTGCATTTGGGAGGTGCAGAGAGATTTGGGAGATGCTGATGTTTGGGAGGATTGTATCAAAGATTACCCCCCACAAACCCTAGTCAACCCTTTCTTTGAGAAGTTTGGATGGGTCAACGACGAGACAGAGGAGACATTGTCAGATACTATAGAAGCTTTCAAGAAAAAATGGCAGTGATATTTATATGTACGTGGTTGCTTTCCCTTATTTTTTATATTGTTTTAGTAACTTGATAATTGGGATTGCTATACTTAATTACTATTGAAAACATTCCTGCTGGTATTTTCAAGTGTAAAAGTATGCTACGATATTGATATGATTAATTTGAGGAGAAAGAATTTATTGTTGTTTAGAGTGCATATTTATCTGTACTTTATTTTCCATTATGGTTCTCTTCTATTTACTAAAGGTAAATAACTTTAAATACTACAAAACATATATTTGAGATATGTTTTTGTGATATCATCATCTAAGGGTCTTAATTAAGAGTTGCAATATGAAAGGTGACAATTATATGGGCCGGATTGGATCGTATTCTGGTCTGTTCAACTTTGAAGCATTAATTGTCGAGTTTCTGATTGGGTTGAATTGATCGGATTTCAAATTTTCTAGTTTCAAAAATCATAACAAACCTCCATATATTGTTTGATATTCATAATTGATATAATTAATTTCAATAAAATATGAGAGATAGTTTATAGGGGCTGTGAAATATCTTTATCTCCGTATACACATCGATGACATGAAATGAATAAAATTATTGGTAAAAGAATTTGTGAAAACGGCGTGTGATCTAAACGATAGTTAAAACCCTTTCATTAATTGAGAGTCATTTATTTCCTACTCGATCGTATAGATAGCCAAAGCCAATTGCCATGCTCATTGCCTTTCATGTCGGAGACTAGAGGGACATGAATACATGATGACATGAAATGACAGCAAATCAAATTAAATAATCAAAAATATCATTTACTAAATAATACATTAAAACACAATCATTTCACACACACATGTACTTTAAAGGTCTAAATGTTATTGGGATGTTGAAATTTATTTACGTGTTTTAATGGTTAATTAAACGTAACACAATTATAAAGAATAGTCGGACAATTAACATTCTTACCCATTAATATATAATTTTTTTATAATTACCCGATTGGTAACGAGTACATAATAGACTTTACTCGTACTCTTATCCTTTTAGATAACGAAAAATATTCTTTACTTGTACCCGTACCTGATAAGTTTACAAAAGAAAAAAAAAATCTTACCCCCTACCTTTCTTATCGAATACAATACAAATCAGATAAATGGATAAATAGATAAAAGGGTGCCATTGACACCCCCTAAGTATACTGTCATTTTCTATTTTACTGTTGTTGATGTAATATAATTTAAAATTTAAAATGTTCTTTTCAAGAAATTATTTTCTAACTATTTCTATTAGCTATTGTTTTCATCGCTCTCTTTTGCAACTTTTATGGTAATGACTGCTGATATAATCACTAACATTAAGTAATAAAAAAAATAATTACGCAATTTTAGACGTTTAAAAATTAAATTAACTTATTTTTATTTAGTGATGGAAAATCATTTTTATTTTTTTTCTTAATTTTAATAATATAAATGCTCTTAAGCTTATTTTATTTTTAAAGTTTGTCAAGATTTTTTTTTTTGTTACCAAGTATTTTGGACCCCTCTTATTCTCGGCCCAATGTAATAGTTCTAATCATAGGACCTCTTTTTGTTGGAAACGGTAGTATTTATTTATTTATTTATTTATATTATTTTACCAGATCAGACTTCTCATTTTCTTTTTCGGTGGATCTTGTTTTTTTTTTTTTCATTTATATAAAAAAGAGGGAGGATTACTTGACTATGAATATTTGCCGATTTTTTATTTTATCAAATTTAAATTTGAAATTTAAGGCATAATATGTATGATGTACATAGCATGTCTATAAAAAAAATGATAACTTTTAGTATACGTTTCATAGTTACTTTCATGATACAAAAACTATAAACCTTGATGTATCATCAAATAATATTTAAATTACATAAAATTTAATCCGAAATTTTTATTAATATCTAATAGGGTCAAATTTGTCATGATTTTTCCTATCACTTAGCCTATATTATAGCCATTTATCAAGTTACAAGCTTATTTTTTAGAAAATTAGATTTCTTTTTGTTATTTCACTTGATTTTAGATAATTGCAAATTTTCAATGATTTTGGAGCAAAAACAGGCTTAAACATGCAATTCTGACACCTCAGCCTCAGGCGCACGGATGCTGTCATCCGCATGCTATCCAGAAGCGCTACCGCACGGATCTCAGACAAACCGCATGCTATTTTGGGAATGTTACTGCAGACGATTATGTCACCCGTACAGATCTCAGCCAAACCGCATGCTATTTCAGCATCTGCATGCAGAAACTGCCAGAACAGCAGTTATAGATCTAACGTCCCAATGAAGGCCTATTTAAGCAAATGGATGCCTGGGAAAGAAATGACTCTCACTCTGGACATATCACATAACACAATACACATAGGCTAATGTGCTTTCGGTAGCATATGGGCCGAAATACACACGGTCCAAATTTGAAATTTCAAAATCCAAATAGTTGATCTGAACCATTTATCTTGTTCTCCATATTAATATGTACCTGGAGACCAAATTTTAAATTTTTCTGAATCCTTTTACTATTTATTAAGTATTTTACAAAATTGTTGATCTAACGGTGGCTGCACAAAACAGTAAAACCATTGGATCAGTTGTTTTCAATGTGACTTAATAAATAATAAAAAAATTCATAAAAATGTAAAATTTGGGCTCCAAGTACATATTAATATGGAGAAATAAGATGAACGGTTCGGATCGACCGTTTGGATTTTAAAATTTCAAATTTGGACCGTGTATATTTCGGCCCATATGCTACCGAAAGCACATTAGCCTATCTCTCTCTCTCTATATATATATATATAGATAGAGAGAGAGAGAGAGAGAGAGGAGGGTTCAAATGCACCCAAATTTTTGTGCACCCAAATGCACTCTATTCTTTTTCTTTATTTTCAAAGTCCGAATAGTCAATCCGAACCATTAGATGCAATATATATATTAAGATGTGCTTGGAGACCAAATTTTACATTTTTTAGAATTTTTTTACTATTTATTAAGTCACTTTGAAAAATCGCTGATCCAATGGTCCAGAAAATGTAAAATTAGCGTTTTTTAAAGTGGCTTAATAAATAGTAAAAAGATTTCAAAAAATGTAAAATTTGATCTCCAAGTACATCTTAATATATATATCGTATCTAACGGTTCAGATTGACTATTTGGACTTTGAAAATGGAGAAAAAGATTTGAAAAATATGGTGTATTTGGATGCATTTGAACACTCCTCATATTATATATATATATATGAGTGAGTCTATGGTACTATGCATATTACGATTTGTTATCGTGCTACGGCTCTAACGGTCGATCCAAACCGTTCATCTTGTTCTCCATATTAATATGTGTTTGGAGACCAAATTTTACATTTTTTAAAATTCTTTTACTATTATTTTTTATATTTAGAAAATCACTTGATCTAAAAATTGTTCTCTGGACTCGCTCCTTGAGCGGTGTATCATGCCAGAATCGCTCTGGGGACTTAATAATCAGATCAAGATTTTAACAATATATTACACAAATTAACTGATACCGTACCACACAAAAGATAGGGGTGCACATAACCGTAAAATACATATTTAAATCATAAGATATAAATTTATGTCGTAACAGCATGATGCTTGATTGCCAAATCATTAAAAAGGTGAAAAATAATAATAATAAATAAAATAAAAAAGGAGGGCACACCGTCATGGGAGTGCAAGAAATTATATCAACCGTGGTATTTTGACAGTGACTATTAAGAAGCCTGTCAAATTTTATATTTCTTGGGTCTGAAGGTCTCCGGCTGTGATGCCTATCATCACTGTAACGGCAGTGAGAAAATATCCACTGCTGTAGTAACGTACCGTGCAATATATCCTACATAATGATGGTGTTATAATAGTGATTGCAAGATATCTGAGAATTAAGAAGCTACATGATTGGCTGTATTAAGTTGAAGAAACAGTAGCATGATTTTTGGCAACAAAGGCGCCTTCCTCCTACACTATAAAAGGACAACCAAATAATACACATATACACGGAGAGACCGGAAGATAGAGTGAAAAATATACTCAAATCTAAACAGAAATCAGGAAATAGTCAAAACTATACTAAAATTCTGACAGAGAGATTGAGTGAAAATAATACAAAAAGGAAGAAGACATACAACATCTTTCGTTGAGCAAGAAATAAAAGGTAAAAAGGAGATTTTGCATTATTCATGAGTTGAATACTTGAATCTTTAATTTTCTCATCCCTCCTCTTTTCTCATACCTTATAAACAAATAAACAAAAAAAGATCAATCTAAATCAAAAGTCACAGCATATTCAAAATAAAACACTCGTTACTTCTAGACTTGAAGCACTCGGTGCGCATAGGGTGTCAGTTGGGCAAAATTACACAAACACTCGCTACCGTTGTACTCGAAGCACTTGGTGCACGTAGGGTGCCGATGGGATGATTCAATGGGTTCGAAGCACTCGGTGCATGTAGGGCGCTAATAAAAAAAAATGATCTTAAGTACTCGGTGCGTGTAGGATGCCATAATTATTCTAATGACAAGTGCGAATGAGACAAAAATGTTGTCGAAATTCCCTCTAAATTAGATATGAAAATAATATTTGAAATAATTAAATTAAATCCGAGGTGCTGCTGAGCACAGATAAAACAAGGGATGTGATAACCAAAAAATATAAAAGAGAGTCGAACGAAGAACTCATAATGGATCAAACAGATATGAAAAACAAAATGGCCGAGAGTACCAAAAATAAAAAAATAAAAATAAAGTGCCAATTGAATAAAGTGACAAAACATGATAAATGTCAAGCAATTTACATATATATATGTGCATGAACAAAAATATAAAGAAACTACAAAATAATATGGTGGTGTTCTGAGACACTGTTCGATGGCACAAATTACGATCAAAGTCCACAAGTTTCAAAAGAAAAGATAAATATATTAATTCAATCTCGCTGGAACGACCAAATTGCCCAATCTTCGGCCCAGTGAATTCGTACCTAGCCCAAGGCTAAAGCAAATTCAAAATGAGTCCATACCGAAGACTTAAGTGAATCAAATCCAAGACATCAAAATCGAACCTGCAATAAATCGAGACATTTCCATAAACTACCCCAATTCAAGTCAAGTCCACATTAAAGATAGATGAAGCTCAAGCCCTAAATCAAGTGAGTTCATCTTCATACACTCCCGAGCTTAGCAAGTTCACCGACATCTACAATAAACATGAGACAAGTTTATATTAAAGACTTAAACCAAAATGCTACTCCAATTTATGCCAAACTTATATCCGAAATCAAATCCAAGACCCGAAACCTACACTAAATGTGAACCGGAACTAACCAAATAAATCAGATATACTCAAATAAACCAAACATATACAAGTAGGTCTATAACTCAAAGTGAACCAAAATTAGCCAAACAAACCGCAATCAAGTCCAAGTCAAATCCAAGACCAACCTAAAAACCAAATAAAGCCTAATACAAATCGAACCCAAGAAAAATCAAGCATAAACCCGAGCAAGCTCAAACATAAATCAAACACGAATAAACTTGACTCATTAAAGTAAACTCAATCCAAATTCAAAGGGTTTCACGCCAACCAAACTCTAAAGGCTTCCATGCCATTCAAACGCAAATGTTTCCATGCCACCCTAAACCAAAGGCTTCCACGCCAATCAAATCCAAAGGCTTCCACGCCATCCAAATCGAAATGCCTTCGTGCTAACCCAAATAAAGGCTTCCATGCCACTCCAAAATCAAAGACTTCCACACCAACCCAAATAAAGGCTTCCACGCCATCCAAATACAAATGCTTTCATGCAACCCAAAGCAAAGGCTTCCACGCCATCCAAATACAAAGGCTTCCATGCCATCCAAACCAAAGGCTTCCACACGCCACCCCAACAATACATAAATTCAGCTAAAGCCCTTGCATGTAACAAGCACCCTAAGGGAAGGAAAACCCAATAGATGCCACCGGCACATGATACGCCCTGGTCCAAACCCTCTGCGCCAGTCTGACTCGTAGGCTTTCGAAGTGTTCCAGACACCCACTCAAGTAGTCCGGTGTCGCCCATGACATAAATACAGGTAAAGTCCTTGCATGAAACAGGCACCCCAAACAAAAGCCCTGGAAAATCCTAGGCACCCTTGAAACAGCTAAAGTCCTTCCATGAAACAGGCACCCCAAACAAAAGCCCTATAAAATCCTAGGCACCCTCAAATCAGCTAAAGTTCTTGCATGAAATAGGTACTCCAAACAATAGCCATAGAAAACCCTAGGCACCTTCAAATCAGCTAAAGTCCTTGCATGTAATAGGCAACCTCAAATTAAACAAAAGTCCTAGAAAATCTTAGAAAAAACCTAAATTAAATAAAAGTCCTAGAAAACCCTAGACATACACCATTAGTATGCCCCCTCGAGGATTGAATCAGTACTACCCCTCTGATTCAGTATCACCCTCTCTTCTTAATTGTACTTCTGATACCCTACCCTAGTCATGTCATTTCGTCTAGCCCCTTAATTGGAGGTTCTTGGGTACTATCCAGGGTAATTAACAGCAGGGGCTTGAGCCTGTCAGAAGGAAAAGAATTCCCACAATCAAATAATAAGCTTCCTCCCCGTTACCTATTTAAGGAAGGGAGTGTATCTGTAGAGACGTTTGCGCTGGTCTACACAAAAACAATAGGCCGACAAAAATGCCTCAACAATATGTCTTTGTGTGTTATTGGAAAAAAAAAAATTTCTTGGATTCTGAGTTATTGGTCTCAGTTCAAAAGTCACTTCTAGGTAAATACATAAAATATTGTGATCCTCTATTTTTTAAAAATAAAAAATTTAAATTATTTAATTGTTGTTATTCAAAAAGAAATAAAAAGTTAAAATGTACTAGAATGATCACAATATTTTCTATATTATATAGAAGTGACTTTTAAACTACAATCAATAACTCAAATTCAAAGCATTTTTTTTGTAATAATACGCAAAAAAATATATTAATTTTTCTTACAACTTCAAAAAATTTGGCCTGAAAAAATATTGACCCGGGTTATTTGTCAGTCTTTCTAATAAATAAAATTATATTGTATTTCATCTATTTTCAAATAAATATATTAAACATTTTTAATATTTTAATACAATAAATAAATAAATAAATAAATAAATAATTTTATGTTTTGTAAAAAAAAAAAACTTTAGAAACCGGTGAGTTTTTAACTAGTGAAGTTCAAAGCCAATAAAATTTTAACTAGAAAAATGATTCAATACCCACAATATTTTAGCCGGTAATTTTGTCATTTCTGAAAATCTTACCAAATAGTGGGTATATTTGAATTTAATTAAATATTTTGAATATTAATAAAAATTTTGGAAATTTAATTGTTAGTATTCGTCCAATAATATATCTATAAATAAAATTTTTAATTAAATTTTTTTTTTCTGAAAACTTATCATTAAAATTGTCAAATAACCTCTTCTATTATTTAACCTTTATTATGATAGCACTACCAAGCTACCAATTCCAACATTTTATTGATGAAGATTAGTTGATAGTTATGGGCCAACCGAAATGATTAAAGAAGAAACCAAAGAAACAAGACAGTGGGTAGAGATTAATTAATCTACTGTGTAGTAATCAATCAATCTTGAGTAGAAAGAGTAAGGTTTTTTTTATCTTTACTAGTTATATTAAACTATGTGATGAGACGAATATGTCGTGACATGATGTGATGCGATGAACATGTTATTATGGGCGGACTTATATATAAATTGGAGTAGGTAAGTGTCTAACTTTGAATTTGATTTTTTTTTTATTCGATCAAATACTAATTGTTCAATCTGCCTATATACTTGGTTCGATGTAGTGCCTACTCTGGTTGAAGTTAGTCTGATTCTTAAACCAATTCCTTCTAAGTTTTGATTGATTCTGTGTATTTCGTTTTTTTTTTTTCGGATATGCGATACACTATTTCGTAAATAGAATGAAAGATAATAAGAAAACAAGAAATATCTGATAGTGAGATATATTATTACAATTCTAAAAAATGAATTGGTTGAACTTTTTGTGCCTTTTATTATTCAACACTTATATTTCGGTTAATTTTTTATCTAAATTTTGATTGCAATTTGCTGTTGGTTAAATTTTGACTTCAATTTGCTACGACTAAGAATAGTCTCACATTAAATTGTGTCAAATAAATTTTTAATTAACTTACTAAAAATATTTCAATGCTATATCAATCGATTTTACGATTATAATAGAGTTTATAATAAACATAGTTATAGGGATTGAGTTGTAATTGTGTATTGGATAACTTAATGGGTTTGAATCTAATTAGTGCCATACTTTAAAAAAAATTGTTGGATCCGTCTCTGCATGTCGTGACAAGACAAACGTATTGTAAGGATTTGTAACTGTTTATTTTAAAATTAATAAAAATGTTGAACTTTTCTTGAAAGAATCACATAACAATAGTTAATTATTTTGTCAATCTACGATCTTTTAAACAAATTAAATTATATTAAATATAAGATGTGTTATTGTATAGCTCCGAGTTTTTTAAAAATATTTAAAAAAATTTATTTTATTAAAAATGATCAGATTCCAACTGGACTTTTAAAAATATCCAGCCCACAAAAAAAATCTGCGCTCTGGAATTAATATCCCGTCCACGGATAAGTTCCGAAAAATCCACACCCCCCCTACCCCCTCGGATATTTTCGACGCCCCAACCCTTTTAATTCAAAACCCTCCTTGTTCGGACAGAACCCCCTCCCCTCTTCTACGCCTTTTTCTCTCCTCCCGCTCTCTCTTCGTGAAGCACCCACACCAGCACCCCACCCCCCTCTCTCTTTTTTTGCCTCAGTGGAGCCCCACCCCCACCCCTTCTCTCTTTGTTGTTGGTTTTTGTCTCTGGTGATCGGTGTTGGAGGCTGTGACTGTTGCTATTCCATCGATCTTTACCCTATTGCACCCTCGCTCTAAACAGTTAGTGAGCACAACTCTAATTTGAGATTTGATATAAAGAAAATAATTGAATTGTGGCTTGTTCGGGTTGTTGATTTTCCCGAGAAGTCAATGCACGTGGCTGTATTGCCTTGCTCTTTGACCTGTTGCCTTGTTTGTGCTTTCCTTGCTCGGTTCTGGTTCTGTTGCCTTTTCTTTTGTGCATTTTATTGAAATTGGTAATATTGTCTTTGTTATGATTATGAATAAGGCTTAATAATACAATTGATTTGTCACATATATAAGTAGTTATGCTGAAAGAGAAGGCACTTAGTTATCTGCAGACATGAAGAGGCATGATTGTTTAGGTGATAATTCATAATAAGTTGGAGCATATCTAACTGCCTCATATAATTATATGCAAATTAATTAATTATAAATAGCCAGCTCAAAATACGACGCAATAATACGCCTACATTACTGTATGGTATCATGGCTTTATTCCTACAATTAGATTGATTATGTAAATATAAGCAAAAGCAAAATTTTATTCATGCATGTAAGATTTCTTCTTAATTTTTTTTTTTTATATTTCTTTTGTATGATGGAAACTCGAAATTTTATCACAGTGCAGTGTTCACATAATTAAATTAGATGGAAGATTAGTGATTATTACAACTAAATTATACCTTTATTAAAAAAAGCAACTAAATTATAGTTTAGCGTATTTTACCATATTTAGTATATTTTGGCATGTTTTATCATATTTTACCTGAATAACCTTTTTTTTTACATATTAGTCTAATTTAACATATTTTTACCGCAATTAGCGTATTTTACCCAATAGTAGCATGTCTAAATTTTTTTAACGTAGGATGGCGGCTAGGGCATGGGGACGGCCTAGGAGACCACCACCACCTGACCCTGATCTTGAGCCAATTCTCGAGAACAACACCGAACATTTCAGTCCTCTATTATGGATGACTCACACAACACACCGAGTCTCATTGGTATCTGTTGAGGTACTTGATTGCTTTTTTAAGTTTAAATTTTGTTGAGTTCTCGTATTTTCAGTTTTTTATGTTGTTTACTTTTTTCAACGCAGAGTGAGGACATTGTAGAGGCCAGGAGTTGTCATCCTAATATACAATACTACCCGTTGATGGACCAGTATCTGCAAAATTTGGGATTGCACTATTTGGTCGATATTATGGAGACGGAGACTAAGGCCATTAATGGGTCCCTCATTGCAGGACTAGTAGAGCGATGACGCCCTGAGACTCAGACGTTCCACTTACCGTTCGGAGAGATGACAGTAACTCTTCAGGACATGAGTGTCCTATGGGGTCTGCCCATCCAAGGCGTGCCCATTAGTGGCATATCCAACCCCATTGAGGAGGATGATGATATGATTAATGACAGACTCGCAGAGTTGTTGGGAGTGGGAGGAGATATACGGGGATAATAGTGGGAAGTCCAGGTACTCTCTTAAGAAGATGAAGCTACGAGCTCTGTTTGTGGGAGGTCTGGATCAGCATGCCATAGAGCTCGAGATTCAGAGGTACTCATCCGATGGTTCAGAAAATTTCACTATTTTTTTTTACTATTCACAGCAAAATAGAATTTTTGAAAAATACTTAATAAATAGTAAACAAATTCCAAAAAATGTAAAATTTGGTCTCCAAGCACATTTCAATATGGAGATCACATCTAATGGTTTGGATCGGTCGTTTGGATTTTCAAAATGAAAATATGGCGTGGAGCACAAATGTGTTTTACTCCATGGAATAGCGTAGCCCATACCTATATATATATAGAGAGAGAGAGAGAGAGAGATGAGCTATGGTGCATTGCAATGCATGAACCTCCTTATACATTGCACTATAAACCATGGATTTAAAATCCAAACGACCGATCCGAACCGTTAGATGTTTAATCCATATTGAAATATGCTTGGAGACCAAATTTTATATTTTTTGGAATTTTTTTACTATTTATTAAGCATTTTTGAAAATTGCTGTTTTGCTGTGAACAGTAAAACACAGTAAAATTTTCTGGACCATCAGATCAGCGACTTTAAAAATTGCTTAATAAATAGTAAAAAAATTTCAAAAAATGTAAAATTTGGTCCCTAAGCACATATTAATATGAAGAACAAGATGAACGGTTCGGATTGGTTGTTTGGACTTTAAATCCATGATTTATAGTGCAATGCATGAGGGGGTTCATGCATTGCAATGCACCATAGCCCATCTCTCTCTCTCTCTATATATATATTACTCTCTTGATTAATTATGAACTTTTCTGTTAAAAAAATATAACAAAAAATTTTCAATTGATGGTTAATGATCCTTAATTAATTAGATAGATATTATTGAGTTGGGATTATGTGTGTTATTAAATAATTATTTCATTATAATGATTAAATGGTATATATATATAGTAATTAAATGTGTTTTTTGTATTAGTACACCATCAGTTAAATTGATTTATCTGCATGACCAATATTTCAATTATTTAATTATCATAGCTGCCAATCAAAAATACAACATTGGTTCAGTAAGGATACTAGACAGTGTTGATCAACCTAAAAACCAACGAATCATGAAACAGTCAGATGGTAAAAGTAAATCCCTCAGTGCCATCGGCCGGTTAGCTGAACTGATGTTCAAGAGTCGCTCAATACTAATTGTTCATGAAATTTAACCGATGACAAAGGAGGGGGTCTATCAACGCAATCGGTTTGTTATCCAAAACTAATGGTACTGATGTGAATTATTACTACACAAGTAATAAATCCTATTTTACCCTCAATTCGGTTGCAAGTGTACAACCTTGTCAAGTAGTACTTAGGGATCGTCTCCACAGGGACAATTCGGAATATTAAACCTAACCTAACTAATTTAATTAAGTAAAATGAAATAAAAGAAATTTGTTTGTTTTTATGATGGTTTGGTTTGTCGGTGATCAAATTTAATTAACTAAATTCTAGGTCTAAATGTGGTTTTAAAGCAAGAATGAGAAATTAGGGTCTCTTAGGGTTCCTATCCACTAATGTCACGATTAATTGATTTATTAAGGTTGTTCTTATAATTATGAAGGCACAGTCTAATGTTATCGGTATAAAGTGATATTTCTATGTTAATACCGTCTTTAAATTAGTATAAATGTCACCTCTCGGTACTTGGTTACACTAATCCAAAGTTATTAAGTCTTTTAACTGTCCCAATTGGTATAGAAAGTTATTCGTCACCTCTCGGTACTTGGTACAATTTTCTAACCTATCGGGTTAAGCCCGTATAAGACAAGCGTCGCCTCTCGGTACTTAGCCTATCAAATACCCTCTTCTTTATGGTCAGGACTAAATATTCAATTTCTCAATTGTAAATACCGAATCCTAGGGTTTCATGCAATTTCGATTAAGTCATCACAACCAAATAATATAAAGAAAAGATCATACTAAGGAACAAGTAAATATAATATAAAATCAACTAATCCATAACATAAGTTTCAAGTTCTAACCCTAATCAACCCTAGAAATAACCTTAGCCAATCATGGCTGAAGCACACAAGAGAAATAACAAGTAAAAGAGTTCTAAAAGAAAGAAATCAATGTAACCGCTCGAAGAATTCGCTATCTTCTTCTCTCTCCTTTTGTCTCTCCTTTTTCTCCTCTGCTTTTCTCTCTTTCTAATGTCTAAAATTCGTCCCTAAAACAGTTGTCCCCTTTTCAGAAATAAAAACAACTAATAATAGCAAAAATCTCGCTCTGGAACTGTTTATTGCGGGCCGCAATAACCTCCATTGCGAGCCGCAATAATAATACAAATTTTTCTGTTCTGCAAATCTGTTCTGACTAGTTGGTTGCGGCCCGCAATAAAATAATTGCGGCCCGCAATAAAAGTGAAAATTCGCCAGACTTCGTGCTTTCTTGCTCCAGATAGCTCGTCTTCCTCCGTTAAGCTCCAAGCACTTGATTGCCTACAAAATAAACACAGCTAGGGCAGTAACTTGAACTTTTAAACATTTCTAACCTAATTAAATTCTAATTTCAACAAAACTCGGCTTAATTTACACAACAAACCCTAGGTTTCAACATATATCATTTTGGCTTATCAGGTACAAAGTTCAACGTAATTACATCACTGCCGCTCATGACGAGCGCCATCTGTGTTGAAGCACATCTGATGGTAAAGGGGCGATGGGAAAATGTTTTTGTAATAGTGATAATAATCGTACACGGATATTTAGCTAAATATCTGTGTAGCTCGGTAATATGGAGAGTGACACTATCGTACACGGCTGTTTATATAATAAGTCAGTGTAGAAATAGTAATTGTACATGGATATTTAGCTAAAAGTCTGTGTAGAAAGAGTAATCGTACACAGATATTTAACTAAGTATCCGTGTAGCTCGGTAATATGGAGAGCAAAACTAGCAAGTAATCGTACACATGATTGTTTATGTAATAATCCGTGTAGCTCTCTTATAATCACACACGGGTAAATATCCGTATATAACTATTTAAGGATTCCTACACCCTCATAGCATACGTGGCAATAAATCCATGTAGCTCCTCCATTTATGTCCGTGTGCAATCTCTTTTTTTGCAGTAGTGAATCCACTTGATATACTGTAAATCATCCACCACGTTGCATTATTTTTTTGAGTAATTATAATTTTCTCCACTTATCCATCCCCTATTTCATCCCTCAACTAACTTTCTATTTTAACTATAACTATAACTACTATTTTTAACAACATTTATTTCTTTCCTCTTTCCCCCTTTCTCTTCCACCTCTATTTTTCTCTTTCACCTCCATCTTCTTCTTCCACCTCCTTCTCTCACCTCCCCCTCCCTCTCCCACCTCCCTCTCTCACCTCCGCCTCCCACCTCCCTCTCCTCACCTTCTCCTCCCACACCTCACCTCACATCACCTCTGCCTCTACATCCCTCTCCTACCTCCTCCTTCGCCTCCGTTTTTCCATTGATAAGCTCCAGGATCGGTTCTAAGCTAAGAACCAATCCTAATACTTGATAATTAGTATCGGCTCTTAGCTTAGAACCGATCCAGATACTATTAGGATCGGTTCTAAGCTAAGAACCGATCCAGATACTATCAGGATCGGTTCTAAGCTAAGAACCGATATCCCTCCCTCTCCCACCTCGAAATGGTAAATACAATAAACTTCCTCCCTCTTGCACTTTCGCCTCAGTTTTTTCCCTCTATGTCTGCTGCTCCCTCTCCAGCGAACGTTCTGCCGGAGATCATCCATCACTCCATCTCAATTAAGCATGCCTCTGCCAGGAATAAATACTTCAACGTGTATGAATGAATACTTCAATGTGTAGGAATGAATACTATAGCACGTCTCTATCGGGTTAGATCCGTCACTCTCGATCGTATCAAAATAATTTTGTATATGCATATGCAATTAATCCCTTTCATGTTTATGTCCTCATTCCTCATGAAGTAGCGAGTTTTGCAAAGAACAAAACTTTATTAATGGTGAATTAGGCCACTGCGTATTAAATAAATAACATATAAATAAATTTTGAAAAAAAGAGAGATATATGAATGAATACTTGATGTCTTAGAAATGAATACTTCAATGTGTATAAATGAATACTTAATATCTTAGGTATGAATACTTGCGTGACAAGATATTAATACTTGTGCAACGGACAACTAGAAAGTATGTCATCATGAATCTCATTTGTAAGATAAAAATATGTAGAAAACATTCATGGTTTTAGATTTATAAAATTCTTCACAGATCGTTAGAAATATTGGTTAGATTGAACAGAGAAAAAAAATCCACCTCTAAAAATGTGTAAAAGATGGATAAGTGATGTTCTAGTTTTTATATTTGCACTTACACGACAAGGATTAATACTTTATTGATAAGAGATGAATACTTGTGCAACGGACAACTCAAAAGTATATCATCATGGATCTCATTTTAAAGATAAAATTATGTCAAAAACATTCGTGGTTTTAGGTTTGCAAAATTTCTCACCAATTGTCAGAAATATTGATTAGATTGAACGGAGAAGAAAAAATCCCACCTCTAAAAACATGTCCATTTTTTTTAAATACTTGATATATTAGGTGTGAATACTTTATGTGTTATAGATTAATACTTGATGCATTATATATGAATACTTGCGAGCACTAGTTATAAAATCTCCCAAATATTATGTGGTCCCAAAATAGTAAGTGGTCCCTCTAGGTAGTTTAGTAGTTATTGAAGTAGTTAATGTCTGGGAGATGAAATAGGGGATTGTTACAGGGGGATAGCTAGATGCTCCCTATTTTTTTTCTAGATATGATATAGATCATTCATATAGTATTTAATTTCAAATTTTTAGAATTTGTTTTTAAATATTTCTAACATTAATTGTTAAAACAAAGAATTTTTAAGTATTCTCTCTTCATTTTTTTGTCATATTATACTTTGTGAAATAATATTATGGAATTTTTTTTATTGAGCTTGAAAACCTGAATTAGATGGAGGCACGTAATTAACAATGGACCACTTTTCGGGTACAAGGGTGCGTAGCAACACCTCCACTTTCCCGTTTGTTACTCCCTCCAACGCGTAGTGACAAATGAATTATTGGAGTTCGGTTTGGTGATGTCAAAGCTTTGTGATTCAGAAATAATTTGGGTATAATTCAGAAATGATTCAGAATTATCCAGATCTAATATCTGATAACGCCAAAATATATAGCAAAAATCACTACTTTTTAGTACGGAAAATGGTGAAAATGCGTATGCAAAGTACCCATTTTCTCAAATTATTTACCGCAAATGTGTTTTTAGGCTATTTTGACAGGTTTTGGAGAAAGTTGTGAATTTAGGCAGAAAATAGAGCAAAAATGTCATATTTAGGCCAATTCTGAAGAAGACGTCAAAATAGGGCAACACATGAAATAGACAAACACCTCACACGAAGTGCACAACATGCAACATGGTAAAATTCACTGAAATTTGGCTATGTACAATGCCTTACGGCCTCGGATATGTCGCATGCGACATAAAAGCTTATGCCGTAGGGGTACACGGATTCAATTCGTGGACTGTCTAGTTTAGATTAAATCTCAATCGTCAGACAGCAAGCTTCTAGAAGGATGAGTTTCCAGATGTGGCAGGCCTTGTCTCACATTGGAGCCTAAGTTTAATACTCCAAAAATAGCATTTTATGCTATTTTTGGCACCCATGATCTCCTATGATCTCCATGTTCTCCATAACTCCTCACCCATATGTTGGATTTTGACGGTTCAAACCTATTGATTAAGTATGTTAGGATTTTGACAGTTCAAACCCATTTATTTGCTTAAGGTGCGGAAAGAGTAAAACAAAAATTTTTACATCTAACTTAAGCTACGGATTAAATGAATCAAGAAGATCCATTTAATTCTATTTACAGATCTACTCCATAATTGATTTTCTAAAGCTTTAAATCTATTTATCAATTAAATAGATTAATATAACGATTTATACCTTATTTCCAAATTACAGTTGGAATGCAGATAAGCGAGAAGAGCTACACTAGGGAAGAAATTGACTCGGAGTATCACACGTGTGATACCTCTATTGGTTATCCATTAGGACTAACCAGAGAGCGGTTTATTTCTTTTGCCAGAAATACTATAAACTGCGGAATTATGTAAAAACACTATTCACCTAAAAAGGTGTAATAACACTATTCATGAACTTTCGGTTAATCAAATTTACTATTAAGCAAAATCTAAAAATGTCGTGAAATTCGGTAAAACACTATTCACTGATCGAAAAACCATAAACTGAGAAAGAGAGAAATTTTAATTAACGAAGTAATCAGATTAACACGTGAATTAGTGATTTTCTCTTTCACCTCACTCTTCTATTTATAAGCAAATGAGGAGGTTCGCTAAAGGACCGAAATATCCCCAACATTTGGCCTAATTACAAGGCATGCCATTTTGTAGCGGTTTTGGATATGGCATTCAAATTTGATTTTGCAACTTCATATTGGTTAGATTAGTTTAATGAATTCTAAACCCATTAACCCAAATCCATTATGAATAGTAAATATCAAAATCAAATATATAATTGTCATGTACAATTATATTCGTATGCGGTTTTCGTTTGGTAATTTTTATACAACATGTCAAACATGTTTATAAACTAACCAGTGTTTCTTTTTGTCATTCTAAGTGATGTATAGTTAATTATAATTAATTATATAAAGTATAACTAATTATATCCATTAGTTTTTGCTTTGTCATTTTACATGACAAATATAAATTATAACACGTAACTATCTTAATATTAATTACAATCAATTTATAATTAATCAATAAGATTCTCCGATTAGCTCCTATACGGTGTGACCCAATAGGATCTGTGTTATGTTGGTAAATAGAATTAAAACTGTTTTAACTTTTATAATCATGAGAGGCATTTGGCAGAATACATTATGACCATCAAATTACACATATGATGATGTACTGTACAATATCACGATCCAATAAACAATTTCCTTGTGTCAGTTCTTTTGTCACATAGCTATCAGATCAGTTTCAAGGTAGATGTGTGTCATTCTTGCTAACTTAATCTTTTCTTGATCTTGAGTAGATTATCAAATATAATTACTCTTGTAATTATACCACATGTAGATAATCTAACTCTACTAAGGGGCCCAGTGATGCTATAGCTCGTATAAAATATGAGGGACAAATAGTACTTTTGCCAGACTATCACTTCCTCAGCTAAGCTATACATATGGAAGTGCTACCGTTATGATTGTTTTTTACGGATAGTGTTAGATAACACTTACACATACATATTTCTTAGTGAGAATGATAAGTACCTCATACTTTTAGAACTTGACACTGAATGAAAACATTAATGACACGAACACAATTCTATTTAATGTTTTATTCGAGGTCTGTCAAATACCATGTTCCTAGAACATGTATCTATGTGATTAAAATGACATCTTGTGTCAATGGTTTGTAAAACTTAACCATCTTTTAATCCACACACTAACTTAGTAACAGTTAATTAGTGTTCCTGCTAATTACGTCAGTTAGTGACTTCTTAAGAATATATATCATCTTAATTATAGAGTTTCACAATTTCAGTCATGAACTCGAAATGATCCATAATACAATAATATTCACGGCAACAAAATGATATATAATTAAACATTCAATTCATGAACAAAACTTTATGATAAATTATCGTATTATTGATTTCTAGATTATTACAAACTAACACCATATGCTAGGCTATATAAACCCATCTTGTAATAGAAATTAGTGTGCATGTTTTAGTTGTGTAAGTCTATAGTTTAGAGCAGAATATTGCGTTAAATATTTGGAGTTGTGGAGAAGAAGAGGCGTTCAAAGTCCAAAACGGAAGAAGGAGTCTTCCAAGGAAGAGGTGTCTAGGTTTTAGGTTATGTCTTTCCTTTATTCCTTCTTTTATTTTGTCATTGCTTTGAGTAGTTAAGCTCCTCTTTTCTAGGGATGGATGTAATGAATTCTAATTGCTATTTACTATAATATTTATTTTTCTTTTATGTTTATCTAAGATTTCGTTATACTTAGAATGATATTGAAATATGTTCTTATATATAGTCATGTCTACAGATGATCCAATGTCCTCCACATACTAATAGGTGTTATAAGTCATTGTACCTCGGGTGTGAGAGGGGCTACATGTAAGTACTATAAACACTTAGCTAACGAGACCTAGTCGCAGTTCAAAGACTAGGGTTCGAACCCAGTGGGCTCTTGATAGGATATAGATTAGATAGCATCTCGAGATTTAATTAGGAATTTATTTATTACTTGTGGTAAATAAGGTTTAGGGTTATTACTTAGCAAGTAATAGGAGAATATAATTAATTAGATTGGTGTGAGTGGTTTAATTACATTATATTATGTGATAATCAGAATTCTCCTCCACAATCTGACTTTAGAGTCGGAGAATCTTTCAAATACGCATAGAACCGAACCCAAGAAATCCGTTGGGAATAATAGTACCGGTATGCGGCTCTGCTCTGCGAGGTGGTCTATATCACATACGGAAGTGATAGAAGGCCGTAGTCAAGGCCGTATGCGGTAATGACAGAAGGCCGTATATGGGTAGACATGAGTACCATAAATTTGTGATTTAGAAATAATTTGAATTATCCGGTTTAGCAATCTCAGTCTCACAAAGGAAGCAACAAAAATTTAGGGGAAAATTCACATATTATTCATAATATTCATAAAAGTTTCATAAAATTTGCAAATTATTTAAGAATAATTCGGTCAAAATTGAGTCAACTAAATAACTCGGCATTCGGTTTGCCATTACAAAAAATAAATTATTAATAAATAATTCGCAAATCTTATGATGAGAGGTGGATGTAAATTGAAAAAATGGAGGTCAATTGACCCTCATATTTTTTATATTTGTATGATTTTATATATAATTTAGAACAAAATATCGTGATACTGTAAAAGTGAACTCATTCTCTATAGAATTTTCTTATATAATTGTACTTTATATTTATTTGATTTTTATAGTTTGAAAATCAGATTCCGTGGTATTTGTGACTAACTTGAATTTAATAAGTTTAGACTTGTTGCATGTTACATGCAGATGCAGCCTGGGACACGTCTCACAGCGAAGCTTGACTCTTGTTTTTGTACGACCATGCCATGTGTATGGTATTGTTTGTTGATGGCCACCTTACGTTTGATGAATTCAAATTCTTTGATTTTTGTACGACGATTGAAAAACCATATTTTTAGGTAAGTTTTTTTGTTAATAGGCTATTTGATGTTGATTTGTTCATAAAAACTAACATAACTATATTTTATTCCACGCTATGCTGCGGGGAAGAGTATTTATTTTTAACATTAATTATTTGATCATTTCTTGATTCTCATTTTAAATATAGAAATATGAGAGTCATAAAATTTAATTTTACTATCATATCACAACATTCAAAAAATAATATTCAAACGCTACATTTAAAATATTGCTAATGATAAAAGTGGCAAATACATTCATAATTTTTTTCTCATAGTTGCTGGTTAATAAAACGGTGCATGCCTAAACTGGATACCAGACCTTAAATGCAGTTGATTGGCGCTCATATTCACAACTGGTGCGCATAACACAGATTCTAAAATTAAATGGAGGTTATGAACCAGCAGTAGCTTGTAATAGGAATGACTGGTGCTTATTACTGTAACTCATGAATTAATGTAATCCCCCTTTTTTTAATATTTAATGAAGAAGACAATTTCAAACAAAAATAAGTGTGAAGTGGCCCGCACTGTTGCTAACCCACAAAATTATTTCCCTCTCTTTACACGCGATAATTAGAATTTAGCTATGTTGCATGGATACAGGTACAGGTATCGTATCGGATACGACAATATGGCAATTTTCAAAAATCTCATATACAATACTTCTATTATATATTATTTTAATTGTATTATATTATATAAATTAAATATTAAAAATCCTAGAGTAGGTATTTTACATAAGTTATATATATAAGATACAATATTAAAACAACAAAGTTAAATTGTGGCATTGGTTGAGATGCTGTTCGATTTCTCTCATATCCTCAGCTTGATTCCTGCTGGCATGGAGTCAACAATTTTTGTGCAATTATATGTGGTTCACACGTGGCTCACAGAAGAAATGGTCCATCACGGCTCACACGCGACATCATCAGATACGCCAGGTGGCGTATTGTGGCCGTATTGTACGCGTATCCATGTCCGATAAATATCAGATATAGGTACGGAGTCCAATATGAAGTATTCAAGTAATATAGAAATTTAGCAATAAATTATTTAAAAACAAAAAACAAATAAAACATACAACTTGTAAAATATTCACGAATAATTTGATACCCTAATAATTTAAAACCGTTTAATTATTCGCAAATAATTTGCAAATTAAATACAAATCATATTACTATCAGTGGTCTTTACACCTTTACGACTAGGTGCATGATGCACCATGGTCGGATTCAAACAGCCGACAAAGGTGGAAAAAAAAAAAAAAAAACTTAAAAAAGACAGGGTCCATTCGATTGACATCTCGCACGGATCTTCTTTCAATTGTTAAAATGTGATTATCTTGGATAAAGTTTTAAAGTGAAAAATATAATATATCCTTGCAAATTCAAAATGAGTGTGCTCCCGATAATTTTGAATAGTTAATATTTTGAACAATAAATTTTTCATCTTCTATTTATCCGATGAACATGTGGGCCGCGGTGGTGCTCGTCAACGTTATAAAGTGTTTATATGAATACAACTAGAATGTTTTTAAATTAATTAAAATTTTTGACGAGCTTAATTTCAAAATTTATTAATTTTTTTTCAAATAATGAAGTAAAATTGTTGAAATTAATCTATTTTATAAATTACGCGTTTACATATAAATTTTCAAATTAATTTAGTATAACATTAAAACAGTAAAAAAATTACAAAAAATAAATATATTTAAAAATAACTTGTATTTTTTTTTTAAAATGCTTGACTTCATTCTAATTTAATTTAAATATTTATAAATTTTACATATAAATAATTTAAAGTAAAAAAATAAATTATTAAGGGATTTGGTAAGCTTAACAATATATACCAATGTTCTAAATAGCGCGCTATAGCGTTTTTCTCCCATAAAAACTATGAGGCTATATCCAAATAACACTGCTATTTGAATATAGTGCAATTTTTTTAACCTAACCGCTATAATGCGATAAACGCTGTTTAAATCATTGATATATACTTTAGTATACTCTTTTATATATTATATTATAATATGATTTGATTTGATGGTGTTGCGTTGCATATCTGAGCAAACCCAACTCTGCAGCGATGACGTTATTTTATGAATTCGTACAAATAATATTAATGTAACTATAATTCATTTTGTCCGGACCTCAACTAGATATGAATCATATGATGCATGTATTCGGCCTAATATGATGCATGCATGTACCTGATCGTAATTAGTTGTGATAAAAAGTAGCTATGTGCCTACCACTTGATTATCTGCATAGAATTAGTTGTCCCACTTTAAATATTGTCCGTTTAATTAGGTAGGTAATTAAGGGCATTTAGCAAATTTAACTAATTATTAATGGTATTAATTTATATATTTACCCAATTAAACCGTGTCTTTCTTTTCAATGAGGTAAGTCCACTTAATGACATGCATGCTCTTACCATTGTATTACCTTAAAATAAAATTAGGCAATTATTACTGTACCATTGTATTGCTTTTGAATCAAATTAGACAAAATTATCAAGTAAATTTGTTTCCTTTTGACTAAAATAAATCACAAGTGACAAGCTTGAGGTATTTTCTTAATTTGGTACTGTCAAATACATGCATTAAGATCCTTTAGTGTGCTTCATTACTAAGTACAGTAGCCTTGCACTAAAAACTATAAATACACGCTGATGCAGTGATGCCCTTGCACTGCTCCCTGCCATCTAACAGTTGTGTAGCTCCCTCTAAAATGGAACTGAAATACCAACAACGTGATACCTCAATGTTCCTATTGGCAACCCTAACAGCTCTATTTCTCTATTTTCTCTATTACATTTTCAAATATTACACCTTAAAGCTATCCACAAACTGTTACTTGGTAGACTATGTGTGCTTCAAACCATCACCCGACCGAAAGATCTCTACTCTAACCAGCGGTCAGATCATAGACCGCAACAAATCCCTTGGTCTACCTGAATACAAGTTTTTACTAAAGATGATAATCAGGTCGGGTATAGGTGAAGAAACCTACAGCCCGAGAAGCATCTTAGAAGGCCGTGAAGAGTCGCCAACAATGGACGATGCAATGCTTGAAATGGATGAGTTTTTTAAAGCCTCAGTTGCCGATATATTTGCTAAAACAAACATCTCACCACGTGACGTGGATGTATTGGTTGTTACCATTTCTGGTTTCTCTCCAACCCCATCCCTTACAGCAAGAATCGTGCGGGAACAAAAAATGCGGGATGATGTGAAAACGTATAATCTCTCAGGCATGGGGTGCAGCGCAAGTATGATAGCCCTTGATTTGGTGAAAAACAATTTCAAATCCGGCAAGCGTACTGTAGCGATGGTGGTTAGCTCTGAATCGACTGTCCCTAACTGGTACTGTGGCAATGACAGGTCAATGATGCTCAGCAACGTCCTATTTCGATCTGGTGGGTCCGTTATGCTACTCACCAACAACCCGACCATGCGGAGCCGAGCCAAGATGAGATTAAAGTGCATTGTCAGGACCAACATTGGGTCCAATGACGATGCTTACAACTGTGTGATGCAAAAAGAGGATGATACTGGTAGGCTTGGGTTCCACATAGGCCCGAGCCTCCCGAAAGCCGCCATACGTGCATTCACTAAAAATTTCCAACTACTCATGCCGCAAGTATTACCGTACCGTGAGCTTCTGCTTTACATATACCGCGTCGCTGAACAAAAGTTAGCAAAAACAAAAGAAACTAATTCAAACTCAGCCGCGGCCAAGATCAATTTTAAGTCAGGTATTGATCACTTCTGCTTGCATGCGGGTGGCACTGCAGTGATTGAGGCAGTTGGAAATGCGCTAGGATTGAGCAAATACGATGTTGAACCGGCTACAATGACGCTGTACCGGTGGGGTAACACGTCAGCGAGTAGTTTGTTGTATGTTTTGGGGTATATGGAGGCAAAAAAGAGGCTGAAAAAGGGAGAGAGAGTGTTGATGGTAAGCTTTGGAGCAGGGTTTGAATGTAATAGTTGCATTTGGGAGGTGAAGAGAGATTTGGGAGATGCTGATGTTTGGGAGGATTGTATCAAAGATTACCCCCCACAAACCCTAGTCAACCCTTTCTTTGAGAAGTTTGGATGGCTCAACGACGAGACAGAGGAGACTTTGTCAGATACTATAGAAGCTTTCAAGAAAAAATATGCCATGGCTGCGGAAGAGCTGCGCGCGCGTCTTGCTTTGTAAAGGTGGCAGTGATATCAATATTATGTAGATTGCTTCAACCTTTTTTCCTTAATTATTTTTCTTTCTTCTATTTGTTTCAGTAATTATGTGAGTGCTGTAGTTTGTTACCGAACTTAAATTGGGCAGTTGTACTGGTAAAAATGTTGTGTTTGGAATAATATGTTGGAGTGATTTGTTATTTTAAAGAGCATATATATTATTGTTTGATTGTATTGGGTGGGTTCGTGTCTCAAATCTTTCATTTCTCATTTTGCTTCATATGTTTTATTTTTATTTGCAAAGTTTAAACAGCCAATTTGAATCGATCAATATGATCTTCCACAACAAGAATAAGACATTTTTCGCGATGATAAAAAAATGACTTTTTGCGACGAACTACCATTTTTGTTCAACATTTTCTTTTTACGACGATACTTTTTGCGATAGATGACCATCATAAATGCGTTTTTTCTCTCGCAAAAAGTGTCTACTTTGTTTTAAAATATGTTTGGAAACCAAATTTTATATATATTTTTTATTTTTTAGATATGTACAAAATCAATATTTGTGGACCATTCAAAAACAACGATTTTGTACCTATCTAAAAAAATAGTAAAAATTTTCAAAAATATAAAATTTGGTCTCCAAATACATTTTAATATGTTTATAATGTTGATAGGTTCGAATTGACTGTTTAGATTTTGCAAATAAAGATATAACATATGAAACATGATAGACATGAGACATTTAAACTCTCCTCATTTACATATCTATATTTGATTTATTAATCTCTTATTTTTAATAGGTAGTTACCTTAAAATTAGGTTGATCCTATTGATTGGCCAAGGATATTGTTGGGAATGAGTAATGTTTTTACATTAATTTCATATCATCGATTTTCGCAGGCCAATATTATTGTATAATTAATTAAAGCATTCTTTTTTTCCTTTTTTTTATAAAAGGCTTCTTTGCCCGTTTCATTAAAGAAACAAAGTATCAACACATTCATCATAGTTCTTAGTGTTTAAACAAGCAAAAAACATAGCTAACCAACAAAATAACTGCAAAGAGATGTCTTAGCAAGGCTAACTCGATTGACGATCCGACTTCACCACTGTGCTTCTCTTACCTTTCTTTACTCGGATTAGTTCTTCATTCTTCGATCGATAACTTTTCAACTTTAACTTAATCTAATGACACCAAAGAAGGTTAATGCTAATAAGGGCAAGGAAAAAGCTTGATTGGGATGTGAAGAGGATCAAGGTAGTGGTGGTAATATAGAACCAAACTTTATTATTCACCGGTCCAATAAATACCTATTTCGGAATATTGTGGCATATGAGAATTTCACGGGCCAATTCATAAAAAGACAATTAATCAATTGTTACTATTTTGATAAGGTCATGGTAACTTTTAGACAACCCGAGGATGACAAAACTTTCACATACCTAAACCATTGGAATTGGAATTGGAGTTCTTTTGTCAGTTGTTGTGAACCATTCACCGAAATCCTTACCCGCATCTTCTATGCAAACCTAAAAATCCAAGAAACCCCATGCATTCTCTCTTCGTGGATATGTAGGCAAGAAATTACCCTTTCTCTTAGAAACGTTACCGCATGACTTGAACTTCCAAATGAGGGTGAAGAAACCTATCTTCTCAGAAGCTGGACACAAATGACTATTGATACGGCCGATCATTACAAGAGATGGTTTGATCGAAATAACGTTGGTGGAGCACCAATCTATATCTCTCATCTTCCATCACTACATAAATTGCTCTTTCTCTTTATCAATAACATTCTCATCCCAAAAGTCACCATCAAAACCAATATTGAATGAGAACCCATGTACTATCTTCGCCACCTCATCTCAATGGATAATAAACACTTCAACATACCCTACATTATTCGCCATATGAGAAGTGCTTTTAAAAGCGAAGTATCCCTCTTGCCATATGCTCACCTCATTTACAAAATCATTCGCCAAAATGGCATTGAAAAACTCGAGGAGCAACAATTTCATTTCTCGATAAACTTGGTTGATCATTTAACTAAGATTGGGTGAATACATGGTCACTCGAATTCGGGTTTACCAAATTTTCGACTCGATCTGTGGGATGTAACTGATTGGATCAATAGCCAAGGCGCTTTACCTAACTAATATTTGAATCCCGAAGAATTGGTTTAAGATCACCAAGAGCAAAATGAACCGGCACAAGATGAACCAATTCAACCTCCACCAGTCCAAGAACCCCTACCTCAATTTGTACCTCAGGTGGGTCAATTTGTCCCGCTACAAGGTCTAAATGAGCAAATGATTTGATTATGCCAACAAATGAATGCTCATCATCTTGAAACTCAACAACAATACCAAGCAACGCAAAATGAGTTTCAAGACCTCAAAAAAGGGCAAATGAGAATACGAAAACAATTGCTACACAACACCAAGGCCATTGGATTACTTGATGAGGCTCAACAAAGCCTCTCGAATCGATTTGTCAAGCAATACGGCGCCTCAAGTAGTCTGGCGCCTCAAACTCAGTTGGTGCAAATGTTCAAGAAGATGAAATTCTTGAAGAGGATGAAAACCCCGAAGAAGAAGAGCCTCGAGATGAAGAAGAGGAGAAAGTTGAAGAAGAAAATGCGCGTGATGATAACATGGACGATTAGCTGTTTTATCAATTTCAAACATTAGTTTAAAACTTTCTATTTTAATTGGTTGCTATGAACTTATTTCTCTTTCATGCATGTTTAATTTGGACTTGATAATTTGGATTTTATTGGTTGTGTTGAATTGTAGCTTGAATTGTTTTTAATTGTTTTTGTGGTTGAAATTTATGAATTGTGGAATGTTTAGGGGTTAAAATGCAAAATATTAGATGCTTCCATTGCTATATTTTTTAAATGATTGGTGAATGATATGGATATGTATGAGATGTTGTGATTGAATTAATTCTAAGTCTTGCATGAATTGAATAGTTATATGTGTGTGAATTGTGACATGCAAAGGTTAGAATATAAATTGACAATACTTATTTAAAAATTTGCAATTGTGTTTGAATTTGTCAATTTATCATGAAATGATAGAGTAATTCCTTAATTTTTTATTATTTGTGATTTATCGGTCTTATATTACTAAATTGAGAGGGAGTGCATATTTTGAGGGGGAGCACTATGAAATTATGCTATCTTTCTCCCTTTCATCGATTTCAAAAAGAGAGAGAAATTACTAGACATGCAAAAATCAAAATTGGGTAAATCAAATTGAAAAAAAATTTGATTTATGCACATACTCGCATTGTATGTTTTTGCAAATCGTCAAAAGAGGGGAGATTGTTGTTCTAGCAATAATCTTTTTGATGTTGTTTTACTATTTCTTCTACTTGAAAGATATGCAGATTCAAGTCAATTAGAATTGCAATGTGGAGTGCTTGAATTGAAAAAATCATAAAGACTATCAAGGATTTAAATTGTAAAATTATAAATTTGGTAAAGTCTGTTTAATGTTGTTTCAACAGGGAACAAATGTTGGTAATGTGTGTAAAACGTTATAACAATTTCAGCCTATCAGAAATGATAAAGTACTGCTTGATCAAACTCAAAATTTAATCACAAACGTTGGTAATGTTTGTTAATCGTTACAACGATTTAATTAAATTAGCGTTGTAACGTTTTAATTAAATTCAATCTTCAAAAATTTCTGTTTTTGATCAAGTTTTACAATGCAAATCGTTACGTAACATTTTACAATTATTGGTAATGTTTCATTGAGCTGTCAAAAAATTGAAACCCTAAACTGCATTTTGAACTAAAACGTTGTAACGTTTTACAAAATGTTAGTAACGTTTTAAGTCAAAACAGCTTATTTTTGAACTGTTCTATAAATAGAGCTTTGGACTTTCTTTGCAAAGTAGCTCAGTTGACTCTAATCTTTTAAAACACAATTTTCTGAGAGTTTTAGTCACTCCATTGTTGTGAGAGTTTACAACTTCAAAATTCCTTAAACAATCTCAAACGCACTTCACTAATTTTGAGTTAGATTATGTTAGAGTGATCTATTGAGTGTTTCTCTTGAATTTCTAAACTTTGAGACCTTGTTCTCATCTTTAGTTGGCTCATTGACTTTCTGCTTTGATTGTAAGGGCTTAACGGTTCACAAGTTGTAATTATTTCATATTAGGTAATAAAAAGACGCATCTAGAAGAGGTTGCGAAGTTCTGGAGACATTGACATTTGTTTTGCCGAACTCCGTTAACATCTCACATGTCAAATTTTTCTAAACTCATCTATTTACTTTAAATGATATTTATTTTCAATTTTTGCAGTGATTAACGGTGCATTTAATATAACATACTTTAGCATACTCTTGTATATATTATAATATGATTTGATTTGATGGTGTTGCGTTGCATATCTGAGCAAACCCAACTCTGCAACGATGACGTTGCTTTGTGAATTCATACAAATTAAATAATGTATGGAACTAAAATTCATTTTGTCCGGTCTCAAAGATATCTAACAGTCACAGCAACAGCAAAGGATAACAATGCAATTATGTATGATACCAAGGCCCATTCGTTGGAGACAGGTTCTTTAGTCTTTAGTTGTGCGGCAGCCCGGCCGGTTTACATACGATATTATCAACCCATGCATTTGTAGCGACAAATGCTTACTGTCTCTAATCCATACGCTTTGGGCCTCTCACAGTCGACAAAAAAGTATGATAAAAAGTAATGATGTTTTGGGAGGATGGTATCAAAGATTATCCCCCACAAACCCTAGTCAACCCTTTCTTAGAGAAGTTTGGACGAGATAGGAGACTTTGTGAGATAACATCAATTTTATAAATAACGTTTATTGCGTCGTAGCAGAAAGCCTATAAAGAAAGCTATAGCGAAAGCTATACTATATAACATTTTTTATTTTTATAAAAATCATATCATATATTTGTACTTAATATCAACATTATCTAAGTCTCATAGAATAACAATAAATAACATCAAATTGATTAAAAATTATAATATTCATATTGAACTACTACAAAGTCCAAATTGCGTGCGACTCAAAATATCCATAGTAATACTAATATCATAAACTATCAATCTTTTTCTATTCCAAATATATTCAACATCATGACATAATCTATATTTTTTCTATTTAAATTTCAAAATAATTTAGACTTCATGGCATAATTAACAATCTTAATCTATTCAAAATTTTCAAACTACCACGTAGTAAGTACCATTTTGTTACTTCGAGAAATGTCTTAATATATTCAATCTGAGCATTTATTTAGAGCCCATATAAATTGGAAAAAAAAAACTTAAGTTGCATAGTGCGTTGTAGCTTCCTTATTTGATTTTGTTTGATGGATCTCTCATTTCATAATTAATAGTTTAATATATAGCTTAGCACGCCAATTGAAAAAAAAATCACGGTTAAAATCCAATATGAGCATTTATTTAAAGCCCATATAAATTAAAAAGAAGAAAAAAAAAGAAAAAAAAAACAACTCATGTTGCATAGCGTATGCTATTTGCACTACACGCTATGCGCTATAGCAAACCGCTATTACCGCTATAGTATCCGTAGCTCAAATAGCGCGTTTTGATGCCTAGCTTAGCGTTTAGGGTCCAAAAATGCTATAGTGCGCTATTTAGAACACTGGATAATATAGAAGCTTTCAAGAAAAGATATGCCACATGCAGCTGCGAAAGAGCTGTGCGTCTTGCTTTGTAAGGGTGGTAGTGATACGTTCAAAGGGTATGGTAAAAAGTTTCAGTACAATAAGATGTACTTTTTAACCCTAAATACACTTTTTGGTTCAGATTGCAAGTATTCAATCCTACCGTGTAGTATATTGTCGGGTATAGATCCACAAGAAGTATGTTTAATTACTATGCTTAAACTTTAAATAATAAATTTCAGAAAAGGAAGAAAATAAATGGGGGGGGGGGGTGTTTATTCTAACGATTCCTAAGGTTGGGTTCAATACCCAAAAGAAAGGAGTTTGAAACAATAATTGTAAATAAAAGTAAAAGAAAGGAATTGGTTTGCTTTCAAGATTTAGAGATCTATGAGTCTTTGGTCTACAATCCCTTGCTAACTATATTTATTCGGTATTTGTTTGAATTCATGTATGATTTGACGAGGTTTCTAACATAATATGTTATTAAGGGTTACTTTCGTAAATTAATAACGTGCCTAGGTAATTTGGACTTCTCGATTAGGTCCCTCATGCTAGTTACCTAGACCATAAGCTCTTGTTAGTCTCTCCTCTCCTCAAATATTGGTACTTCGCAATTAAGTCCATCATACTAATACTCGATTCGAATTGAGATATCCTAATTAGGGTTTGGCTTCACGGTTAGGTCCTTCACCAAGTTCCTAACCTTAATTTCTATAGTTCCAGCTTACATTAAATTGGTTACAATCTTAATCTAAACCTAGGGTATTTGCATACATAATTTGGTATTATCCTATTGATCACAGTCAATTTTGGTTTTTTCAAATCCAAAACGAGATACTACAATTCAAGTACTAACTATGTAATTAACACAAATGATTAAATCACAGAAATTAACATTCAAATCCCATAAAATAATCATAATAAAAACAAATAACCGAATAAAATAGAATTAAACAAGTTCATGCATTGACCTAAATCCCTAGAGAGAGAACTACTCTTTCTTAGAGAGATCCATTACAAAAAGTTGGCAAAAATAAGAAGAAATGAAATAGAGAAATAATTACATCATTTATTGGATCAAAATCCTCTATCTTGCCAAATCTTGCTCAGGAAACCCTTTTTCTCCTTGCTTGAAAGCTTTCCTTACTTTAGAATTTATCGCTAAATATTGTGTGTGTGGAGAGAGAGAATGAGATTGGATGATGTTGGATGATGTATTTTGAATGGGAATGAACCTCCTTTTTTTATAGCCAAGTGTTATGCTCAATTAAGAGGCTAGAAAGTGAAATTAGTAGGTGTTATATTTAGATTGTTTTCTAGGATTGCCTTGTTCACATTTGGCTATCAAAATGCATCCTTTTTAAAATTGGTGTGCGTCTAGAAATCCATCTAAGTATTTAGTGCGGTCGTATCATAAACCGTGCATCCGCACTAAGCATTTTTCTTCGATTATCTTCATTTTTCTTCATTTTCTTCAAATTAAAACCAAACAAAAGCAGTAACTTGATTCTAGGTGTATTTTATTCATTTTATATTCAAAATATAAGATATTTGATGTTATTTTGTGATAAAAATCAGATCGAATATGTATATAATTTAGACCCATCAAGTAGTGATATCAATATTATGTAGATTGCTTCTACTTTGTTTCCTTAGTTTTCTTACTTCTATTTCTTCAGTAATTATGTGAGTGCTGTAATTTGTTACCGAACTTAAATTGGGCAGTTGTACTGCTAAATATTGTGTTTGGAATAATATGTTGGAGTGATTTGTCATTTTAAAGAGCAAATATTATTGTTTGATTGTATTAGGTCGGTTCATCTGCTTCGTATCTTTTATGTCTCATTGTGTTTCAGATGTTTTATTTTTATTTGCAATGTCCAAACAGTCTATCTGAACTGACCAATATGATCTCCATATGTATTAAAATTTGTTTGGAAACCAAATTTTATATATTTTATTATTTTTTAGATAGCTATTTGTGGACCATAAAAAAAATAACGATTTTGTATCTATCTAAAGAAATAGTAATAATTTCCAAAAATGTAAAATTTGGTCTGCAAGTACATTGTAATATGGTTATCATGCTGATTAATTGGAAACTATTTACATTTTGCAAATAAAGATATAATGTATGAGGCATGATAAATACAAGACATTTGTACCCTCCTTATTTACATATCTATATTTGATTCCAAGATTTAAATTGTGTTTATCGCATCATAGCAGAATGGCTTAAAAAAACAATGCTATGCTTAAATAGCGTCACTATAGCACAAAATAGCGCGGTATAGTGCCAATAACGTCATAGCTTTTATAGTTTGAAAACACTACAGCGTCGATATAACACGCTATTTAGAACCTTAATTTGATTTATTAATCTCTTATTTTTAATAGGTAGTAAGCTTAACATTAGATTGATCCTATTGATTGGCACAACTGTTGGTTTTGGGTCCAAATCTCCTAAAGTAACTCAAATTTTGAGTTTGGATTAAGACCATCATCCGATTAAAATCTCCAGTCGAAGTTATAAATCACGTACTTCTTTATTCGTGCGAATTGTGATCGGACGGTCCGAAAAAATGTTGATTGACTTACTCTTAGTGGAGTATAGGTTAGGTTAATTTGTGTTTAATCTCTACATATAAAGTCGCTTTCCGGATTGAAATTCGAAAGTTCAAACAAAGTACAAAAAAATTCACCCCGGATTAGAATCATTAAAAAGTTCAAAGGAAATAAAAATGGGAAAAAAGTATCATATTATTAAAAAATCGTGGGACCTGATCAGTACATATATATAATAATTTGATTTGGCCCAGTCATCTGGCCAGAAATAAATTGGCAATAACCCGCAGGATAATATCACATGAACTGCTAGCTACCAAATTAAAATCAATAAAATTAGTTATTGGGAATGAATTATGTTGTTACATTTGTTTGGTGTCTTCAATTTTCACAGGCCAATAATGTTGTTGGGAATGAGTAATGTTTTTACATTTTTTCGTGTCGATGCACATATCCCACGGATCTTTTTTTCTATTGTTAAAATGTGATTGTCTTGGAGAAAGTTTTATAGTGAAAAATGTAATATATTCTTGCAAATTCAAAATGATTGTAATAGAAGATCAAATATAATGTATTGGAGATGATAGTGGGTGCGAATTTAGGAGTTGATTAGCATTGCAATAGTGATAGGTAGGAGATGCTTAGTGGAGTTGGTTATGATTACATCTTAATCAAGTCTATAAATATGTCTAATGTCATTGTACTCAAACACACAAGATTAATACAAATTCTCTCTTTTATGATCTATTGGAAGAAAGGAATAGGAGATGGGATTAGAGGAAATAAGATAGATCTGTGGAGAGAGAGTTGGATAAGAAGAATAAAGGGTAGAATAGAGAGGAATAGAAAGGGTTTATTTTTGAAAAAAAAAATGTATAAGCTGGAATAAGAGATTAGATTTGAGGCATAATTTCTGGAATAGGCGCGAGTCTAATTCCAGCTTTACCAAAACTCTGATACCATAAAGGATTTCATAAAAGAGAGAATTTGTATTAATCTTGTGTGTTTGAGTACAATGACATTAGACCTATCTATAAACTTGATTAAGATGCAATCATAACCAACTCCACTAAGCATCTCCTACCTACCACTATTGCAATGCTAATCAACTCCTATAATTCGCACCCACTATCATCTCCAATACATTATATTTGATCTTCTATTAGATTGTGCTCATGATAATTTTGAATAGTTAATATTTTGAACAATAAATTTTTCATCTTGTATTTTTCCGACCAACATGTGAGCTGCGGTGGTGGTCTGGCAAACATTCCAATGGTTTGAAAATATTCAACGATAGTCGAGTTATGTGTTTTATTATTTTGTTACAAATACAACGTTATAAAGTGTTTACACGAGTACAACTAGTATGTTTTTAAGTTGAGAAAAGATTTTCATCCATATGTATTTGTCCACGTTTTGTCTACATATCTTATTCACTTTCCATTTAGAGAACAGCTTGGGTTTGATGGCCATTAGATTCAAAGTAGTTTCAATGAATTTGTTCACCATCGGATCTGCTTTAGGATTCGTGTCCGCACTTTTACGTATACTTAAAAATCCGTGCGCAAGAATCCTAAAACAAATCCGATGGTGAGCGAACCCATTGAAACCACTTTGAATCCAATGACCATCGGACCCTAGCTGAAGTCCTCCGTTTAACTGATTTTAACGAATTCTACCTTCCTTTTATAAATCAGATCTCTCTTTCTCCCAATCCTCCGCCTCTCCCTACTTTTTTTCCTCTAGCAGCGCCCCCCCCCCCCCCCCCCCCTCCCTCCCCTCTCTCTCTCTCTCTCAATCTCCTCTTCTGCTTCGACAGCAATGGCCGCGATGGGGTACACAAATTATTTTTAGCGAACACAAATCACTAATCTCTGGTATACAATTTGTTAATGTTCGGTACACAAATCATTTTTAGCGATTGAGCCTGAAATTCTCCCTTTTTAAAATATATTTAATTGTTTTCATGTGCTAATTTTACATTGTTGTAAATTTATAGTTTTTACTTTTTGTTTTCACAGTTTAGGTTTACAATTTTACAGTATTAAAAATTGACATTTTAAAATTTTATTTGATATACTAATTTTACAATTTTGTAATTTTATAGTTTTTACAGTTTTCATTTCACAGTTTAACTTGAGATTTTTACAGTATTAGAAAATTGATATTTTTCAACACTTTATTTTATCATTTTCATCTGTGAATTTTGCATGTTTGTAATTTTATAGTTTGTACATTTTATTTTTATAGTTAAAGTGGTCGATTTTACAGTATTCATTATTTTGATGATTTATTTGTGTGTTCATTAATTCAAGAAAAAAGAATAAAAAAATAGTCGGAAAATTTAATTTTGTCTTTTTATCATTTTTTGTCAAAATAACTGTTAATAACTAACACTAACTGCCAATAACTTCTTATAACTGCAATTTTCAAAAGTACAGTTTGGAAGTACAATTTTCTTGTCATATTGTGCAAGTTGCAGTCTTTTTTTAACTATCATGGGACCACTTCAAATAGTTGCTAGATGTTTTGTGATTAACTGATATATTTTATGTGATATATTGTATTATTATATAGCATGTAGAAGTAGTTTTACAGTATTCGCGCAAGTCAAATCTGTGGACAAATGATGGACAAAAGTCTGTAGATTAATTTCAAAATTTATTAAATTTATTTTAAATAATGAACTAAAATTATTGAAATTGATCTATTTTATAAATTACATGTTTACATATAAATTTTTGAATTAATTTAGTATAACATTAAAACAGTAAAAAAAATAATGAAAAATAACTTGTATTTTTTTTAAACGCTTCACTTCATCTTAATTTAGTTTAAAAATTTATAAATTTTACCTATAAATAATTTAAATTATAAAATTAAATTATTAAGAGATTTGGCGAGCTTAACAATATATACATTAGCATACTCTTTTATATATTATAATATGATTTGATTTGATGGTGCTGCGTTGCATATCTGAGCAACCCAACTCTAAAGCGATGACGTTGTTTTGTGAATTCATACAAATAATGTATGGAACTATAATTCGTTTTGTCCGGTCTCAACTCGATATCTAACAGTCACATACAGCAACAGCAAAGGATAACAATGCAATTATGCATGTATGATACCAATTACCAAGCCCCATTCGTTGGAGACAGGATCTTTAGTCTTTACTTGTGGGGGCAGCCCGGCCGGTTTACATACAATTAATATTATCTACCCATTTGTGGCGACAAATGCTTATTGTCTCTAATCCATACGCTTTAATTGGACCTCTCACAGTCGACAAAAAAAGTATGATAAAAAAGTAATGATGTAACTAATGATCTCAACCTGCAAAAGGTTTGTTCTAAGTTCTCTGAGATCTTATATATTCGGCATATGACGCATGCATGTACCTGATCGATCGTAATTAGTTGTGATAAAAAGTAGCTAGGTGCCTACCACTTAATTATCTGCATAGAATTAGTTGTCCCACTTTAAATATTGTCCGTTTAATTAGGTAGGTAATTAAGGGCATTTAGCAAATTTAACTAATTATTAATGGCATTAATTTATATATTTACCCGATTAAACCGTGTCTTTCTTTTCAATGAGGTAAGTCCAGTTAATGACATGCTCTTACCATTGTATTACCTCAAAATAAAATTAGGTAATTTTTATTGTACCATTGTATTGCTTTTGAATCAAATTAGACAAAATTATCAAATAAATTTGTTTCCTTTCGACTAAAATAAATCACAAGTGACAAGCATGAGGTATTTTCTTAATTTGGTAGTGTCAAATACATGCATTAAGATCTAGGGGTGTCAATGGGTACAGTACGGGTCGGGTGAAGACATTTTCATACCCATACTCATTAAAATTGACTTTACCCATACCCTACCCATACCCATTAAAAATTGATTTTACCCTACCCTACCCTTATCCGTTAATATTATCGGGTAACGAAACGGTAGCGGGTGAATAACGGATAATACTAGTATAATAATTAGTTTTATTATATTTTACAAATTAAACATCAAAAATTCATTCATTTTAACACATATATAATTGCATTTCTAATAAAAAATAAAATAAATGTGCAATAAATTTCAACTAAATTATTTTTTATAAAGAATAAAAATTCAAAAACACGAATATACATTTAAATGGGTTGAAAATTGAATTAAATATATATTTGGATTTTATAATTACCCTATAGGGTAATGGATACGAAATAGTCATTACCCATACCCTTATCAATTTACTTAACGAAAAAAAATTCTTATCCATACCCATACCCAATAAGCTAATGAAGAAAAAAATCCTTATCCATACCCGCTTTATCGAATACGATACGGGTTGGGTAAACGGCTAAAAGGGTACCATTGACACCCCTATTAAGATCCTGTAGTGTGCTTAATTACTAAGTACAGTTGCCTTGCACTAACAACTATAAATACAAGCTGATGCCCTTGCACTCTGCTCCCTGCCATGTAACAGTTGTGTAGCTCCCTCTAAAATGGAACTAAAATACCAACAAAATGATACCTCAATGTTACTATTGGCAACCCTAACAGCTCTATTTCTCTATTTTCTCTATTACATTTTCAAATATTGCACCTTAAAGCAATCCACAAACTGTTACTTGATAGACTATGTGTGCTTCAAACCATCACCCGACCGAAAACTCTCTACTCTAACCAGCGGTGAGATCATAAGACGCAACAAAAACCTTGGCCTACCTGAATACAAGGTTTTACTTAAAATGATAGTCAGATCCGGCATTGGTGAAGAGACCTACAGCCCGAGAAATATCTTAGAAGGCCGTGAAGAGTCGCCATCAATGGACGATGCAATGCTTGAAATGGATGAGTTTTTCAAAGCCTCTGTTGCCGATATATTTGCTAAAACGAACATCTCGCCATGTGACGTGGATGTTTTGGTGGTTAGCATTTCTTCTTTCTCTCCAACCCCGTCCCTTACATCAAGAATCGTGCAGGAACATAAAATGCGCGATGATGTGAAAACTTATAATCTCTCGGGCATGGGGTGCAGTGCAAGCTTGGTAGCCATTGATTTGGTAAACGACATTTTCAAATCCGGCAAGAAAACTGTAGCAATGGTGGTGTGCGCTGAATCAACGGTGCCTAATTGGTATTGTGGCAATGACAAGTCAATGATGCTCAGCAACGTCCTATTTCGATCTGGTGGGTCCGTGATGCTACTCACCAACGACCCGACCATGCGGAACCAAGCGAAGATGAGATTAAAGTGCATTGTGAGGACCAACACTAGTAGTAAATTAGTAATGACGATTCTTACAACTGTGTGATTCAGAAAGAGGATGATAAGGGTCGGCTTGGGTTCTACCTAGGCCCAGACCTACCTAAAGCCGCCATACGAGCATTCACTAAAAATTTCCAACAGCTCATGCCACAAGTATTACCGTACCGTGAACTTTTACTTTACATGTACCGTATTGCCCAGCACAACATAACAAACCAAAAAGAAAAAGTTGAAGTCAGCAGCACCAAAACTTAATTATAAGTCAGGAATTGATCATTTTTGCTTGCATGCCGGTGGGTCAGCAGTGATTGATGCAGTTGGAAATGCAATGGGATTGAATACATACGATGTCGAACCGGCTAGAATGACATTGCACCGATGGGGCAACACATCTGCCAGCAGTTTGTTGTATGTTTTGGGGTATATGGAGGCAAAGAAAAGGCTGGGAAAGGGAGACAGAGTGCTGATGGTAAGCTTTGGAGCAGGGTTTGCATGCAATAGTTGTATTTGGGAGGTGAAGAGAGATTTGGGAGATGCTGATGTTTGGGAGGATTGTATCAAAGATTACCCCCCACAAACCCTAGTTAACCCTTTCTTAGATAAGTTTGGATGGGTCAACGAAGAGACTGAGGAGTCTCTCTCAGATAATTTAGAAGCTTTCAGGAAAAGATAGGCCACAGCTAGCTATGGAAGAGCTGCGCGTCTTGCCTTGTAAAGGTGGCAGCTGTGATATCAATATTATGTAGATTGCTTCAACTTTGTTTCCTTAGTTTTCTTAATTTCTTCTATTTTTTTCAGTAATTATATATGTGAGTGCTGTAATTTGTTGCCGAACTTAAATTGGGCAGTTGTACGTACTGGTAAATGTTGTTGTTTGGAATAATATGCTGGTGATTTGTCATTTTAAAGAATAGATATTATTGTTTCATTGTATTAGGTGGGTTCAAGTTCAATTGCTTCATATCTTTCATGTCTCATTGTGCTTCATATGTTTTATTTTTATTTGCGAAGTCCAAACAATTGATATGAATCAAATCAATATGATATTCATATTAAAATGTGTTTGGAAACCAAATTTATATATTTTTTTTATTATTTTTAGACAGGTACAAAATCACTATTTGTAAATCATCCAAAAACAATAATTTTGTACCTATCTAAAATAATAGTAACAATTTTCAAAAATATAAAATTTGGTCTCCAAGTAAATTTTAATGTGTTTATCATGTTAATTGGTTCAAATTGTCTATTTAAATTTTGCAAATAAAGATAGAACATATGAGACATGATATTTGAATCCTCCTCATTTACATATCTATATTTGATTTATTAATCTCTTATCTTTAATAGGTAGGTAGCTTAAAATTAGATTGATCCTATTGATTGGCACTACTATTAGTTTAATTTGGGTCCGGATCTCCTGAAGTAACTCAAATTTTGAGTTTGGATTCAAACCGTCGGATTAAAATCTCCAGTCGATGTTATAAATTCACAGACTCCTTTATTCGTGTGATTAATTGTGATCGGACGGTCCGAAAAAATGTTGATTGACTTACTCTTAGTGGAGTATAGGTTAGGTTAATTTGTGTTTAATCTCTACATAAAGACGCTTTCCGGATTGAAATTCGAAAGTTCAAACAAAGTACAAAAAAATTCACCTGGGATTAGAATCATTAAAAAGTTCAAAGGAAATAAAAATAGGAAAAAAGTATCATATTATTAAAAATGGTGGGACCTCAGTACATATATATAATAATTTGATTTGGCCCAGTCATCTGGCCAGAAACGAATTGGCAATAGCCCGCAGGACGAAGATCACATGAACTGCTAGCTACCAAATTAAAATCAATAAAATTAGTTATTGGGAATGAATTATGTTGTTACATTTGTTTGGTGTCTTCGATTTTCACAGGCCAATAATGTTGGGAATGAGTAATGTTTTTACATTAATTTCTGGCGTACCAGTTGAGATCATTGTTTCTCTGGCTATTTTTAACATGTTCATGTACAATGAGGAAGAAGTTGTTCGGTTCGATACAAATCCAACGGTTCAAGCTTATTCTGTGGAAGATAGGAGACGTCAGACGAGAACTGTAATTTCCGCAAGAGCTGACCTAATTTTTCTTGAATCTGATAGTTGATTTTCTGGACAGTTGCACTGCCATTATGGACCCATCATCTAGTGTACCTCTATGCACACAATTTCAAGGTTAGATCCGAGCCATTTAATTTAAGTTTGCACGAATCTTAAAACGGATCTGCTTTATTCTAAATAGGTCTGAAATACATATCAGCAAAACCATTTTTGGAATGAAAGCAAATGACTAACCTCTGTAAATTTGTAAAAGAGATGGTGTTAGCATTGAGGAAGCAATAATGAAACAATCATTTCAATAAATACTTTCTTAGTTCTCAAAACCTTCAAGAAATGTATTGTTAACTTTGTCAACTAAAACTTTTATTCAATGTGAATTAACAGTTGATTTCCACTGAAAAATAATCTAAACCTTTTTACATGGGCTTCCATACTGGGCTCAGCCCACAAATCAAAGTGTATTATTTCTCCAAGGGATGGATTAAATCCTTGTGATGCGCGTTGCAAGTAAGTTATGAACATCAAAATTTTACGGCCTTTTCGAATGCCGAATTCTAATTTTTTTGCTGAATAGTTATGAACGTCAAAATTTCAGTTTTTACGCAAATAACGTAAATATTAAATTTTTTGTTATATGATTACATTTAAAGGAATTATATCTCCAAAACAACTGTTAGATGTTAGAACGTGTAGTGACAAATGAATTATTGGAGTTCGGTTTGGCAAGGTCAAATCTTCATGATTTAGAAATAATACGGGTACAATTCAAGAATGATTCGGAATTATCTAGATCTAAGATCTCAATCCTGCAGGAGAGCAAAAAAAAAAAAAAATATATAGAGAGAGAGAGAGAGAGAGGGGCTAATATGCTTTCGGCGGCACTTCGGCCGAAGTGCTGCCACCCCATTTTTTATTTTTTAAAATCCAAATGGTCGATCCGAACCGTTCATCTTGTTCTCCATATTAATATCTACTTAGAGACCAAATTTTACATTTTTTTAAAAATTTTTTACTATTTATTAAGCCACTTTGAAAATCGCTGATCCAACGGTGAACCCCTGAATTTTACTGTTTGGCAGTTCACCGTTGGATTAGCGATTTTCAAAATGGCTTAATAAATAGCAAAAAATTTCAAAAAATATAAAATTTGGTCTCCAAGCAAATATTAATATGGAGAACAAGATGAACGGTTCGGATCGACCATTTGGATTTTGAAAAATCAAAAATGGGGTGGCAGCACTTCAGCCGAAGTGCTGCCGAAAGCATATTAGCCTGTCTCTCTCTCTATATATATATAGAGAGAGAGAGAGTTGGGCTATGGTGCATTGCAATGCATGAAGGGGTTTGTGCATTGGACCATAAATCTAAAATTCAAAATTCAAATGGCCGATCCAAACCGTTCATCTTGTTCTCCATATTAATATGTGCTTGGAGACCAAATTTTATATGTTTCTGAATTTTTTTACTATTTATTAAGTATTTTACAAAATTATTGATCCAACGGTGGCTGCTGATTTTACTGTTTTGTTAAGCCACCGTTGGATCAACAATTTTGTAAAATACTTAATAAATAGTAAAAAAATTCAGAAAAATGTAAAATTTGGTCTCCAAGCACATATTAATATGGAGAACAAGATGAACGGTTTGGATCGGTCATTTGGATTTTTAATTTTAGATTTATGGTCCAATACACAAATCTCTCCATGCATTGCAATGCACCATAGCCCAACTATATATATATATATATATATAAATAAATTCGTAAATTATTCGGATTAAATTCAGTCAACAAAATAATTCAGCGTTTAGTTCGATATCACAAAAAAAATAACATTTGTGAATTATTCGCAAATCTTGTGACTATGCTTCCATATAGACCAACAACATCTAATTAAAAAATAAGACTTAACTCTAAACCCTAAACCCTATATGAAAACAGTCCCATAAAATCGTGTCAAGTCTTGTTGCGTTTACTCAGTTTGCTTATGTGCTATCTCCATTTGGATTGTTCGATTGACAGTGACAAATAAATTATTCGAGTTTAGTTTCGCAAAGTTAAAAATTTGTAATTTAAAAATAATTCGAAATTATCTGGATTAGAAATCTCACTCTAACAAAGCACAAAAAAAATTAGGGGAAAATTTGCAAATGATTCATAATATTCATAAAAGTTTCATAAAATTTGTGAATTATTCACGAATAATTTGGTCAAAATTTATAACACCCGGTAAATTTTTATCTTAATTTTGAAATTTATTTGTACTATATTATAATATTACAACAATATAAGGTTGAAATGGCAAAATGCAAACTTTATAAAATAAAATTAAAAAACCAACGTGTCCCCCCTTATCATGCCACGCGGCTTGCTGCATGGTGAAAATCTCCTCCCAACTCCATTGATCCCCGTAAACCCCTTGAAATGTTTTCCCTTTCTCTATTGATTTCCGAGAGATTAAAAAGATAATAATAAAAAAATAAAATAAAAAATAAAAAAATAAAAAAATAAAAAAAAATTGGAAAATATGGAAAATAAATTTTTGGATATTTGATTTTTATTAGAATGGAATTCCAACTACATCGTGTTGATTCTGAATAAGTGTTGCATCTCGAATTGGATTTCTGAATTGATTGCTATCAGGTAATTAGACTCATCTATAATTTGTTTTTCGATTTGTATGGTTTATTTGGTACTAAATTAGGAATCGAATTATGATAGGATATTTAATCAAAATATGGAGTCTAGATACTGGAATTATTTTTAATAGACTAGAATACGAGAAATCAGATCATGTTTGGTTGTGGACTAAAGTTAATAAGGCCTAACTTGGTTATTCTAAGTTAGGTCGATTTAGATTATTTATGTTTGGTTGATATCTAAAGTTATACCTTGACTTAAATTATTTCTTGTTAGGTAAGAATTTGATAGCTTAAGACATGATTTGATATTATAAATTATTTTGTTCTACAAAATTTATAATAAAAATAATAAAACTATTCTTTGTATTTCTTTTATTTTCATTTTGATTGAAAGAAATTGTACAAGAAAATGAGTTATGTATAAATTAATTCTATGTCTTAAAGAAGCACATTGTATTTAGTGAATCTTATTTAATTAAAGTTATATGTGTACTAATTTATTTGTCAAAAATATGTTAGGTTGATGAACAAAATTTTTATTATTTTGTAGTACAATTTAAAAAGTATTTTATTTAATTATTTTTTAGATTGCATATTTTGTTGATTTAAAAAATTATGCCATTTAAAAAAATGTTGATTCTATATTTGATAAAGTTATAAGTTTCCTTATATGTAAATGAAAAAAAAAATTACTTATTTTATATTTTTTAAAAAGTGATTAAAAGTAATAAAAATAATGAAAAATTAGACTTCATACTCAATTAAAATTAAATCATCTAAAGAGGTGATTTAGTTTAAACCAATTTAGTTTAGACTAAAAATCGACTTATCTGTCTTAATCCGGCTCAATTAAATTATATTTGGTGAAATAGGTAAGGCTTAAAGCTCTTATTCGAGTGATTTAGTCACAACCAAATATAACCCTAGGGACTAGTCCGTAGACGTAATTTTTATTTGTGCGACCATGCCATGTGTATGGTATCATGTGTTGATGGTCACCCGGCCATTTTGATTAATATCCCTGAAATAATTGAAAATTTTATAAATGCCCCTGCTCCCAACTTTTTTTTAATTATGCCCTGACCGCCTGGGCCTCGGGCGGCTCAAAAAAGCCTATGGAGCGCCGGCCCAAATGGCGGCCCACAACACAAGTGAGGCGCCCCTCCATATGGCGCCCCATAAGCCAAGTGAGGCGCCCCCCCATCTGGCGCCCCACTGCCCATCTAATTAGCCCCGCGAGCCACCCCTCCTCTGCCTCTTCTCCCCCATTTTTTTTGCCGAAAAAGAGAGGAAAAAAAGAGAAAAAAAGAGAAAAAAGAAGAAGAAAGAAGCCGTTCCGAGCCGACCCCTCTCTGCCTCGCGCCTCGATTCGCTTCTCTCTCGATCGAACAAGTGAGTTCTCTTTTTTTTATTCCATTAGGATTTAGGGTTTGGGTTAATGTGATTAAATGGTGTAATGTGATTCGGTTTGGTTCGATTTGATGTTTAGGGTTAAACGTGAGTAATTAGTTGAATTGATTGAATTGGTCGAATTGGTTCGATTTGATGCTTTAATTGTGGTAATGACTTGAATTGGTTCGGTTGGTCGAATTGGTTCGATTGGATGCTCAAATTGGTTCGATTGGATGCTTGAATTGGTCGAATTGGTTCGATTGGTCGAATTGGTTCGGTTTGGTTTGATTGGATGCTTGAATTAGATATTTGAATTGCTTAATTGCTTGAATTGGATGCTTGAATTGGTTGAATTGGTTCAATTGCTTGAATTTAGGATTATGATTTATGGTAAAATTGCTTGAATGTCATATGGTTCAATTTAGGGTTTATAGTTATGAATTGTGAATTTTTATAAAATTTAGGGTTTATAATTAAATGTAGGGTTTATGTTTGTGAATTGTGAATTACTTAAAAATATAGGGTTTACGGTTCAATTTAGGGTTAGAATTTATGGTTCAAATGATTGAACTGTTTAAGAATTTAGTTGTTGGGTTTATGATTTAAAAATATGCATATTTATTTTTTGAAAATTTTTTTTTTGATAGTTCATAAAAAATATGTATATATGAATATAAAAGATTTTAAGTAAACTAATTATTTTGAAGTATATCAATATTTGTTTAAAAATGATATATATATTTTTTTATTGTAAGTAATTTGTATGTATATCTCATTTTTAAAATTTTAAAATTTAGGTCTGCAAATATTTTTAAATTAATTTTTTTTATGTAAAAGTTCATTTGTTTACAAAAAAAAAATGCATATACATGCAAAAATAATTTTGTAAACAAATTGCATATAGACCTAAAAAATAAATCCAGAATTGTATATCCATTTTTTTTTTGTAAAGTTTATTTAATTTCAACAAAATTAATTTTTGTAAAAAAAATGCATATGCATGCAATTTACTTACATGCAAAGTGTAAATTAATTGTATATGCATGAACATCATGTACACGCAATTTATTTACATGCAATTATTTTGTGATTAGATACATGCAATTCTTATTAAAAAAAATTTATACATGCGTTTTTTTTTGTAAAGTTTATTTAATTTCAACAAAATTAATTTTTATAAGGGAAAAATGCACATGCATGCAATTTACTTACATGCAAAGTGTAAATTAATTGTATATACATGCAAATGCATATGCATGCAACAAAATTAATTGTATATGCATGAACATCATGTACACGCAATTTATTTACATGCAATTATTTTGTGATTAGATACATGCAATTCTTATTAAAAAAAAAATTATATAAATTGTATGTTTTGATTAATATTTTTTTGTAAATTTAGTATGCCTAGAGTTAGACGGTGGGGAGTACGAGCTGAGCCTGCAGCGGGTGCAGATGCTGTGGATCCGACTGGAGAGGGCACGTCCTCGGTGGATCCGACTGGAGAGGGCTCGTCGTCTCAGGCCGATACGACTGGCAGGGGCTTTGAGGATCCGACTGGAGCGGATCCGTCGTCTCAGGCCGATTTTCCAGATGGTGTCCATGATCCTGACACATTTAGTCCTCTCCTATGGACCCATCACGTTAAGCACCGCGTCTCATTGGCATCTCTTGAGGTACGTGATTTTTATACTTAAACAAAAGGACATTCTGTTAAGTTACTAAAAAAATTACACGATTTGAGTCTGACAAATTGATAATAAATACAGGATGATGTCATGCTTACGGTGAGGCACCGCATGTCTGAGATTCCGTTCGTTCCCCACCCAGAAATGCAGCGATACATCTTGAACCTCGGGTTGTACCAGCTTGCCACCATGCCGCAGAGTAGGATCGATGTGTCTCTGATGCATGGTCTAGCGGAGAGATGGCGACCTGAGACGCATACATTTCATCTCCCGCCTGGGGAGATGACAGTCACCCTCGGTGATGTGAGCGCCCTATGGGGTTTACGTATCGATGGCAACCCCATAGGTGGCATCTCAGACCATCCAGAGCTGCAGAGGATGATACCGGAGTTGTTAGGGTGTGATCCGAAGACTCTGCAGAAGAAATATAAGAAGAAGAAGGGGGAGGAGGAGGAGTTTCGCTATTCCGGGTACTGTATTTCTCTAAAGGCACTCCGGGCTTACTTCCACCAGAATCAGATATTTCCCGATACTGATGACATTGAGGCGGTCAGGACGTACTATTACACTCTTTAAATTAACTTAGTAGTTCGTCAACAATCTCAGTTATTTACATTGATTATTTTACATTGCAGGTATACTAGGGCGTTTGTGCTGGATTTGTGCGGTGCTGTCATGTTCGAGGATTCCAGCGGTGACGCAGTCCCGATGATGTATCTCTCCCTGCTGAGGGACCTGGAGAGAGAATCGAGATGGAACTGGGGTGGAGCCGTCCTCGCCCACTTATACAGAGGCCTCTGTCATGCTTGTCTGGTATGTCTATATTAATATACGTTGTTATTGAAGGTTGGATAAGAAGCACCCAGTTTTTATTTTAAGTTAAATTTTCAGGTCAAGAATAAACAGATGTTTGGACCACTTCTACTGCTCCAGCATTGGTCGTGGTCGCATCTGCCCATAAATCGACCAGTTATACCGTTGCCACATCCCCGGTGGGGAGATCCTGACCCAGACAGATGCCCCGCGTACGCCGCTATATGGGGCAGTCATCACGATCACGAAGACAAGGGCAGGGGGGTTTCTTATGTCCGGGGTCAGCTCCAGATGCTCCGAGATGGGAATATCGACTGGTTTCCGTATCGTCCATGGTATCAGCGTGGATGGCTTAGCCCGCTGACATTAGAGCAGAGGCAGCTATGGTATTATCGGGGACCGGTCGTCTGTTTCTGGATAGTTGAGCATCACTACCCCGATCGGGTATCTCGACAGTTTGGCTTGGATGCTTTCATCCCGAAGCACCCGCTGATGGGCAAGGATGCTACTGACAAGTTCCACAAGTAAGTATCATCTACTTAATTTCATTATCACTTTAATATTGCCACTGTTTCTCTCCTTTCTAATTAATTGCACTTGCAGAACGGCGCATACTAAGTCGAAAGTCAACTGGAGCCAGCATTTTGTCATGCAGTACAACTGGGCTCGACATCCGCAGCAGCACTTATGGAGCCCGCCATCTACAGTCACGTTGGGTGCTGGTCCCGGGGCTCTGAGATATGCCGTATGGTACCAGAGATGGGGCATGACGTCAGTCTACCTGACGGGCCATTATGGCGAGACCCTTCGACGTAGATTGATGGATACATCCAAGAATTATATGCCTTGGGGTTCGATCAATGCTCACGCGGTAAGTACAACCGAAACATACTTTTATTTAAATTTGCAAATTTTAATTACTTACCGTTGGCATAATCATGTTGTGTGCAGCTGTTGGCCGCTACGAGAGGAGTTGGACACAGCTTGATGTGCATGGCGAGGGATGCTTGGCGATATATAGGATGCCAGATGCTCCAGCACAGTGCACCAATCGTGGAGACAGGTGGTTTTGAAGGCCGCCTCGTTGGCATGCTACGCGATGCTGGGGAGAACATTAATTGGCGGGAGATAAAGTCTGCACCGCGAAATCCGAACTACCAACCAGAGGCCATCTACAGTCACGATATGCCGCCGCCTCCTGCAGGTATGAACATTTCAAAATTAAAAGTACGACACACACAATATTCTTATTTTCGTTGAATTGTTCGTTCTAACTCAGTTAACTTGCAATTAAGCAGCTGATGACTCAGGTTGGGCGTTCCACGACTGGATATTGAATACCCAAGGATGGGATGCTTATAAAAATAAATACGGAGTTCCAGTAGAGCTTGGCACGGTCAGTCGCCAATTATACCATTATTTGTTGCAGAGTTCTTTGTATGTAGCAAAACTAACATTATTTTAATATAGGATGGAGCACCTCATTGGAATGCCGATCCCAGATTCACCATGGATGAGCTGGCCCCGGCAGATACAGATGCAGAGGCGTATGACTCCCACAGACCACGATATGGGGTGGAGATGGAGCACGACTTTGAGGCTGGTGGGAGTTCATCTCAGACTGCAGATGGCTTTGTCTCTGCATTATTTGGCGCACCGCCTCCTTCCACGTATGCTGCAAGCTGGGAGCAAGATCCATGGGAGCTGCGTACACAGCCCGCCAATGCAGAGCCAGCTGGATTTGATCCATGGGCACCCAGGACAGGTACGCAGCACATGTATACGGGGGACGAGGATGAGGATATGGGGGACGAGGATGAGGAGGATCTGGGAGAGGACGCGTCACGAGATGTGAGTCCGCAGAGGCGCGTGCAGCCGCACAGGCATGGCAAGGGCATAGCGGCTCCTAGGTTGTCTCTTTCCGGAAGGAGACGGAGATGATGATTGTAGAGTTTTTGTTTATTGTGATATATTTCTGACTGTAGTATTTTGACTATGGGACTGCTGTATTACATTGGGGCGCATTATGTTGACATTATGTTTTATTAGTTTATGTTCATGTTGGTATTTTTTTTATCTTGAAACCGTAATTTTTTTTTGCGACCCACACTCCCAGCTCGCAAGGCTTAGAAATAAGTATAGTTATAAACATAGCTCATTACTTAGTTCAAACCAAACAAAAAAGTTCACAATAAACCAAAAAGTTCACACAAGCAAAATAGCAAGTTTATCTGCCCCTACCACGACGTCTCAATAAACCTAACAAACGACTAGTTGTACTGGTATGAGCTGCAGGTGCGGCATTACTTGTAGATGCTTGGCTACTAGATGATTGGCTTACAGGAGGAGGGGGTTGTGTTCTACCGGTTGCTTCAGCAACAACTCTGGCATTTTCTCTTTCGTTGTGTTCGTTTATTGCATCTGAATATAACAATGCAATTCAGTTAGTAATATAATTAAAGCATAAATAAATTTTGTACAATTCTACGTACCTGCCCCGCGCCTGTCGGAAACAGAACGGCGAGCCCGATTTCCCGACGGTCGCCCACCACCCATCTCGTCCATGGTCATTACAATACGCTTGTGTCTCCTCCTTCCCTTTCTTATCCATCCTTCTGAAGGGAGTATTCTATCACCGACATATGCAGGCCACTCATGCTGATCGGGATAAGAATGGAAAGATCCACCCCAAGTGGAAGCAAGGTAATCAGTACGGTACATGTCAGCAACATAGTGATCCTCACAGTAATTCCTCACTCGGCATACCGCCATCACGTGACTGCAGGGTATGTGACTTAGCTGGGGTCCTTGGCATGTACAGGTTACCGCCCTGGCATCTCCGAATTTAACAACGTACTTGCAAGCCCTCTTCACAAACGCCATAGTGCCGTCTGGTTTACGGCTGGTTGGAACGTACTCATTTGGATTTTGCACTTCGAATTCTGTTCCATCATTACCCATCGGGATCACGGTCATAGTTGCACCTTTGTCCCTGTGTCGTCTTAGTTTCTCCTCCACCCTTGTTGAAAATGACTGGTTCATCCTTATTAATTCTGCGGCCTTAGCACGCCGTTCTTGGAACCAGGCATTTAACTTGTAGAATGTGTCCTCTACAACTGCAGCCACAGGCAACATCCGGCTCTGCTTGAATACTGCATTCAGCGACTCGGACCCGTTGGTTGTCATAATTCCCCAACGCCAACCTCCATCACGGGATTGATATATTTTCTCGTATGCTGGGTCTTCGTTGACATCTCGGGGATTATTTTTGCCCACCTTCATTAGGTAGAGATTTGCCTTTGGCATGTACTACACAAAAAATAAGAAAATAGAATAATGTAAGTAAATAATTGTACTGAAAAAATCGTTCTCTTAAAATATAATAATATATGTAAACAATTGAAATACATGTACCTTTGCAAAACTGCTAGTCATCTCTACCACCCTTCTCGGCTTTTTCTTTCTGCAATTCCATCTAAATGTATCAGTAACCCACTTGTCACCCCCGGTTGCCTTGGAAAGGTTCTCCGCAACGTGTTGCATACACAGCCTGTGCACACACTGGCCAGTACGGGTTGACCAACCGTAATCTTCACGATCAAAAACATATTTTATTCCTTTGTGCTGGTCTGATATCACACAGAAAAACTTCCCTTCCCCAATCACCCGTCTTCTTAAAAACTGCATAAAAAATCCCCAGTTCTCGCCGTCCTCTTTATGAACAATTGCAAACGCCAAAGGCAACAGCTGGTTCTCAGCATCATATGCGCATGCTATGAGTAGCCTCCCTTCGTAACGGCCAGACATGAAGCATGCATCAATGCTGATAACGGGTCTGATGTATGGCACAGCTTGGATACAAGCACCAAAAGCCCATGCTATGCCCTTGAATTGTTTAGCTCCCTCTATTAGTACTCCGTCTTTATCAAAAAAAGGGCCATGCCATCGCTCATATACGGTGCCGACATTTGTACTTGCCATGGCCTGGAGCAATGGTGCTAGATAGCCATATGAATCCTTCCAACTACCGAATATCCTGCAGATGGCAAGTTCACGACCTCTCCATAGCCTGTTGTATTTTGGGATTACATATTTGTATTTGTGTCTGACGGTCATAGCCACCGCCTTGATGCTCATCGTTGGATCCAACTTAATGTCCTCCTCAATTGCATCGGCAATTAATGATGTAGTCAGCTGCGCATGGTCTCTCCTTGTGGACGCAGACTTGCATGTATGAGGTGGTTCACACTTCTTAATCATCCATGCTTCCCCTGAACGCGCAGGGGTTGCAAAAAGGCGGAACTCGCAGCGCGGGTGAGTTTTACACAGCACAACTAACCTTGTTCGGTCCCTTTTGTGTATTATACATTCCCAGTTGCCGTGAACATGAGTCTCATTTATTTTCTTTACAAGTTCATCTATGTTGGTATAAACTTGGCCTGCGGCAAGTTCTTTATTGTATTCAACACGAGGACCGAAGAAACTAATGTCCGCCTCTTCGAAAGCTGTGGTGTCGTTGAATGTGGCGACTGGATGCTTACTTCCCCGACCTGTAATCGGGAATTTTTCTGCCCTGGATAAACCTGGTACATTTGCATCACCATCTAATAAGTCATCAGCTTCCCAAACCCCTTGGTATTCGTCCCCCGTTTCCATTTCCCTTTCTGGTATGGCATCAATAGCATCAACATCAATATCAATATCATTTCGATTAACGGGTACCGGTCCTGACTCTGGCATAGTTGGAAATCTAGGGATTATGGGTGTCTGTCTGGGTGGTGGTGGTAACTCTTCAGTATTTTCTGGGGAGTTGTGGTACCCCTGGTTGTCATAACCGGGGCTGTGGTACCTCTGGCTATCATAAGGGGACTGCTGGTGATATCCCTGGTTGTCATAAGGGGATTGCTGGTGGTACTCCTGGTGGTCATAAGGGGAGTGCTGGTGGTACTCCTGGTGGTCATAAGGGGAGTGCTGGTGGTACCCTTGGTTGTCATAAGGGGAGTGCTGCCGGTACCCCTGGTTGTCATAAGGGGAGTGCTGCTGGTACCCCTGGTTGTCATAACCCGAATTGTCATAACCTGAAGGTCCAGCCCTAGCCGAACTTGAAGGTCCAGCCCTCGTTCGGGGAACCTTCTTCGAATATATGTCCATTACCGGGACCCCATAAGCTGCAAATTGAGTATACACAACTCTCCACAAATTGGCATCTGTTATTGGAAACTTAACAAAGTAAGGTCTACCCCCCCCACGTGAGTTGTCAATCCGTGTAGCCAATTCTATTTCATACCTGTTGGGGTTTACAGATGTCTTTTCGTATATTAGCTGCTTCAGTTCCTCAAATGTGGTATTTTCATTAATCTCGAAGCCAAATGCGACTTCTTTCGTGTAATGCACGCCATCTTCATCCCTTTCGAGCTTGCCGCCGACATACAGTGCAACTAACATCTCTTCTTTAACAAACTACATTTTAAAAAAAAATTTACAAGTATTACATGACATAATAATGGGTACAGTAATAAATGACTAATTGAAAAATAATTAAAAAAAAGTTTAAAAAAATTACAATTTTGCTACAGTACGTGTACAGCAATCGCTACAGTAAATGAACAGTACGCTACACTAAATATACGGTACAGTAAATGAACAGTACGCTACAGTAAATGTACGGTATGCTACAGTAAATATACAGCACGCTACAGTAAATATACGGTACGCAACAGTAAATGAAACGGTCAAAAATAACTACAGTAATTACTAATTATCAACAATAATGACTAATTATCAACAGTAATGACTAGTTATCAACAGTAATGACTAATTATTATAATTAAAAAACATACCTATTCACTCAGTTTCTCGCCTCAAACGAAATTCTCAGAACGGAACAGCAGTAAATGCACAGTCTCGGAACGGCTTTTTTCTTCTTCTTTTTTCTCTTTTTTTCTCTTTTTTCCCTCTTTTTTTCGGTAGAAAGGATGGGGGAGAAGAGGCAGAAAGGATGGGGGCTAATTAGATGAGCAGTGGGGCGCCAGATGGGGGGGCGCCTCACTTGGCTTATGGGGCGCCATATGGGGGGGCGCCTCACTGGTGTTGTGGGCCGCCATTTGGGCCGGCGCTCCATAGGCTTTTTGGGCCGCCCGAGGCCCAGGCGGTCAGGGCATAATTAAAAAAAAGTTGGAAGCAGGGACATTTGTAAAATTTTCAATTGTTTCAGGGATATTAATCAAAATGGCCGATGGTCACCTTACTTCTTGTTCAATTAAAATTCTTTGAATTTTTTTTATATGACGATTGAAAACCCATCTTTTTAGGTAAGTTTTTTGTTAACAAATTTTTTAACAAGCCATTTGATGTTGATTTGTTCATTAAAACCAAGGTTCTAAATAGCGTTTATTGCGTCATAGCAGGAAGCCTCCAAAAAAAGCTATAGCGAATAGCGATGCTATAGTGAAAGTTATTGCAAATAGCATTTTTTTAATTTTATAAAAATTATATTATATATTTTCACTAAATATCAACATTATTTAGTTTTATAGAACAATAAATAATATTAAATTGATTAAAAAATTATAATATTCATATTGAACCAATACAAAGTCCAAATTGCGACTCAAAATATCTATAATAATACTAATATCATAAACTATCGATCTTTTTCTATTTAAAATATCTTCAACATCATAACAGAATTTATCTTTTTTTTCTATTTAAATTTCAAAATAATCTAGAAATTGAAAAGAAAAAATAAATCATACTTCTAGTAAAATAAACATATGATTCTTGAAAAAAATTTTGTTAGTCCCTAAAATTTTCATAATTTAGTAATTATTTATTTGATTTATCATTAGTTAAAAAAAATCAAGAGCAAAATAAAAAAATTATTATAGTGGACTTGAATTTGATATAATGTAATATTCATCAAAATTAAACAATATCTTCATAATTTATTTATTTTAAAGCTCATATAAATTGAAAAAAAAACAGCAAATATTGCATAGCGCGCGCTATTTGCGCTACACGCTATACGCTATATAGCGGACCGCTATTACCGCTATAGAGTCTGTAGTGCAAATAGCATGTTTTAATGCCATAGCATAATGTTTAGTCTCCAAAAACGCTATAACGGTGCTATAGCGCGCTACTTAGAACACTGATAAAAACTACTATAACTAAATTTTATTCCATGCTTAGCTGCGAGGAAGGAACATTTAACATTAATTCCATCATCTCTTGATTCTCATTTTAAATATAGAAATACTAGTATTATACCCTTGCATTGCAACGGAGACATATTATAAGAAATAAATATATTAATAAAAAATAATAATTACTAAAAATCAAGACACATGTTAATAAAAAAATTATATGCTTTTGTATTTTTAATTAACTTTAATCGTGATATCTGATAACAATTTGATGATGTGGTGATTCTTATTTTTAAGTACCAATGATATCAAATTATAGCTCGGTTCGAATCTAATATCGAATATCATACAAACAATTCAATATCGACATATAATATGATATAAAAAAACATAAATAAAAAGTGTTATCGTGTGTATGTATATGATATATATAGACACATATTATAAGAGAAATATATATTCACACACATGTTATAATTTATATTCTTCTTTGTTTCCAATTTAGAACACACACACATTGATATATTATATATTGAAAATATATTCTAAATTGCCCACACCAATGTGTATAGAAACAAAGAAAGAGAAATAAGAAAATAAAAAAAATTGATTTCCATTGTGATCTGTATAGAAACAAAGAAGTAAAGAAACAAATAAATAAGAAAATTGAAGGTGGGATCTTTTCAATTGAAGAAGAGATATATGGAAACAAAAAAATAAGGAAACAGATAAATATATCACTAAATTTCAGAATTTGTTCAATTTTAATTGTACGTATCGTGTGGCAACACATGTAGTGAGTATGTTTTAAATTAAATTTAGACTTCTATACATAAAACAAATGCATTTAATCAAAATAAAACAAATTATGTAATTGGAGGGCTGAGATTAAATCCGAAGTTTCATCTTTCAATCGTAGCCGTTGGTGGATCGAACACCCAACGTGCTTAATAATAGAATGGAAATTAGAATTATACAATTTTATTTTACAATCGTATCACAACATTCAAAAATAATATTCAAACGATACATTTAAAATATTGCTAATGATAAAAGTGCAAGGTATATGCATTCATAATTTTTTTTCTCATAACCTGTGATCCATAATAAGTCATTGGTAATTCATACAAAGAATCTCAAATGCGAATGCGAATGCTCAATTGAAATTGGTAATCCATAATAAGTCATTGGCAGTTTAAATCCATTTGATTCACAAATAATTTGTAAATTAAACACGAATCATTTTACTATGAGTGGTCTTTACATCTTTACAATTCGGTGTATGGTGTGCCATGGTCGGCTTCAAACAGCCGATAAAGCTAGAAAATATATATTGAAAGAAGACAGGGTCCGTTCGATGGACATCTCGCACGGATCTTTTTTTTATTGTTAAAATGTGATTATCTTGGAGAAAGTTTTAAAGTGAAAAATGTAATATATCATTGCAAATTTAAAATGATTGTGCTCTCCATAATTTAAAATTTTAAATATTTTAATTGGTTATGCTTCATTTCTTAAAGTGAATATACCATGAGGAGGGTTCCAATGTTTCTTTTTTTTATATCTCATCATAACTCATATTTTATATCTTCATTTTTTTTCATATTCAAAGTCTAAATTGTCGATCCGAACTGTTTAACATAATATTCATACTAAAATATGGTTAGGGATGAAATTTTATATTTTTTAAAATTCCTTTACTATTTTTTAAGATGGGTAGAAAATCACTGTATTTCGAACGGTTCAAAAACAGTGATTTTGTACCTATCTTAAAAAATAACAAAAAAATTCCAAAAAATATAAAATTTCATCTCCATTCATATTTTAGTATAAATATTTTGTTGAACCATTCGGATCGACAATTTGAACTTTCAAAATGAAAATATAAAATATGGTGTATGATGAGGCATGAAAAAAATGAGGCATTGGAACCCTCCTCATGGTATATTCACTTCAAGAAATGAAGCATAACCAATTAAAATATTTTGTTCAATCATAAACAGATAATATTTTAACTCGAAATATTTCTTGAATTTTCTTTAGGAAAATTAAATCATTAAAAAAAATTCATATCATATAAACCTTATTGAAATCTTTTCATATTAATTTTTGTAAATCATATAAATCTTCTTCAGGAAGATTACCTGAAACATTTTTTTTATTTTTTTTAAATCTTCTTCAGGAAGAATAAATTATTGAAAAAAAATAATATGAACATGATATAAATTTTGCATATCATATAAAATTTCTTGAAATCTTCTTCAAGAAAATCTTAATATCTTTTGAAATCTTCTTCAAGAAGATTAAATAAAAATATGAACATCATATAGAATTTGCACATCATATACATCTTCTTCCGGAAGATAAAAAAATTACATTTCATATAAAATTATATAAACCATATTAAATATATTAAAATAATTGTACATAATTGATAATTATTTCATATAACAATTACTTATTGGAAGTAATATTTATTTAAATAGAATTGAAATAAAAGATATCAAAGTTACCTTGAATCTTCAACTAGTAGAGTCCTCATGCTGATAACGTGTTATAAAATAAATATAAACAAGCATAAACAACAATAAACAAGATAGAGATAAAATATGACAATCTCTTTATTTATACATTTCTCATATGTCTATAATACAAGATTACAAAAACTTTATTGATTACAAATTGTGAATGAAAAACCATCTAAATTAATTACAATAATAAATGAAAACATAAATTCTAATAGTTGTGGGATATGAATTCCAACAGTAGTGGAGATAGTGGAAAGTGAATGCTGGAAGTTATGGGCATCCACATTAATAATTTATTCATAACAATGCAATTTTTTTTCTTGTTGCTTCAGTATTGTGGGACTATGAAGATGGATCCAACCTTTAATTCATTTGCCTAACAGGTGCATTGTGAGACTGATGCTCTTCGCTTCACATCCGATTCAGCCGATTTATCTGATTTTGATTTTATAATTAAGTAATTTATTTTTAATTATCAAATTGTTCATATATAACCGATATACAATTCGTACCCGTTTATCATCTGATCTGCATTTGTATTGTAAATTATTTGTACTTGTATCGGTATCTATAAAATTATAACGAATAAATATACAATTTAATCACTATCCGTCCGTATCTGATCCGTTTACACCTGTATTTGCTAGCGTTATTTAGGCTGTAATTTACATTTGAAATTAAAAGAATCATTAACTTCCGTTCACATACATGGCACCGATTTTTTTATTTATATCCAAAATTTAAATTGAATTTCAAAAATTAACCGAACCGGTTGTTAAATTTGAAATCTACCCAAACCGGTTAACCATTAACCGAACCAATGGGTTCGGTTAACCGTTTAGCGAATCAACGGGTTCGATTAACCGTTTAGCGAACCAACGGGTTCAGTTAACCGTTTAGCGAACCAACGGGTTCGGTTAACCATTTAGCGAACCAACAGTATGGGTTCGGTTAACGGTTTAGCGAACCAACGGGTTCAGTTAACCGTTTAGCGAACCAATAGTGGGTTACACTATTTTCATAAATTTTAAACTAATCTAAACCGTTTTTGATGTTTCTAATTATTTCTAAACCAATTTAGATTACCTAAATTTTCTAAACTATTTTACACTATTTTAAACTTTTCTAAATTATTCTAGACCGTTTTGGAACTTTCTAAATTATTCGGGCACCAGTTTAAAATTTTCTAAATTATTCTATACTATTTTACAACTTCCTAAATTATTTTTAACCATTTTAAAATTTTATAAATTACTAATTACTCTAAACCATTTTGAATTTTTTCTAAATTATTCTACACTATTTTGGGAGTTTCTAAATTTTTTTTCACTATTTTGGAATTTTACAAATTACTCTAAACCATTTTGGAACTTCTCTAAATTATTCTTGTAACGTTCTAAACTTGATTATAAGAAATATATATATATATATGGGAGTCTATTTGCAAAACATTTTTTTTTTAATTTAGATATAAAGGAATTTAAATCAATAAATTTAAATGATATATATATGTTATTATAAAATTGTAAATATAAATTTGACATATATAGATATATATATATGTACATTGAATTTAGAAAGAATGAAATGCATATGTAAATATATAAATTGATATATTTAAAATATATATATATATATATATATATATATATATATATATATATATATATATATATATATATATTATAATGTTATATATATGTTATATATTGAATTTAAAAGGATTTGAATGCATTAAAAGTTTATACGAGGCTATATATGCAAAAGATAAACCCTTATGTAATAAATGAAAGATTGAAGGACCAAATTGCAAAAGTACCAAAATCATGTCATAATCATCTCCTTGTACCGGTTGGTACCATTGGTACCGTGAGAAAGAAAGAGAGGCGAGAGTGAGGCGCAAGAGAGGAAGAGAGAAAGGGAGAGAGTGAAATTCGCGCTATCGATCGAACGGTTTGTAGATTCGAGATCCAGACGAAACCCTCTACGTAATTAAGCAATCAATTTGGTATAAATCTCTATCTCTCAATTTCTATTCAAAACCCTAGTTTCGATTTGATTTGGATTTATTTCGTTTAAAGTTTGAATTCGAATTTTGACTTGTTATTAGATATATTCAAGTCCATTTACTTGACTCATTGAATTTAAATTTGTGAATTGAGATTTAGGGTTTTGGAAATAGGGTTTTGGTTTCGAGAACTTAATTGGGGGTTTTGAGATTCTGAAATGTTGGGATTTGTTGATATATTTAGATTGAAACCCGATTGATTGTTTAATCGAATTACTAACTTGTATCGATCAAATTATGACGTAAATAGATAAAAATGTTGAATTGTTATGAACCTATATGAATAGTGTAATGAACATGGTATAAGTTACCAAGTATAGTAGTATGCATGATCGGGAAAATGCGAGAATTAACTGAACCTAAACAGGACCTTTACAGGCCGCAACCAACCCTGTACTTAGTCAATTCTGTTGATCTGACCTGTGACTACTGCGGGCCGCAAAGGCTTGGGCTACGGGCCGAAAGTACAGTGTAGATGTGTTATAAATGGTGTATTATAAGCCGAATCAAAGGAACATCGAAACGTAATTATACGAATGTTAATTATATAGTAATTATAGCTGATTAAAACCTAATTGTACATATTCTAAATAGAATCTATAAGGCAACCGAGTACGGGATCGCACGAGACGTCTGAGACATAAGGTTGGTATACGAGCAGCATATTCAGGTGCGGGGTTTCTGGACTTGTCTGATATTTTATTTTCAGAATTAAATTATTGTTTCGTTTGACATGTTGAATATTTATTGATTGCATTATGTGAATTGTGCATCGTATAGCATAGCCCAATCTGATTGAAACTGAATTCTGAAACGTGAATGACTTGCATACTGGTATGGTTTATAATTGTGTCGATCTATTATGATCTGATCTTAGATAGATAGTCACCGGAATTGGAAAAAGGAAAGAATGGTATGGGTCACCAAAGAGTGACGAATTTGCAAAACCTGGCACGCAGGTTTTGGTAGGACTCTAAAGCTTTAGTTTACCTAGGCTGCCGTAAGCCCTCAACCGGTTGAGGCAGGGGCAAATGTGATGATTTGTGGATTGTATGAATATGGTGACCAGTGTGAACGTCTAAAGCATTATTCGGCGTGATATGCATTTGAATGATCTATTGAGATTACGTTCTAAAGGAATTGATTGAATTTTCTGAATATGACTTATAACCAGAAACTTAGGAAACGGTTAAGCCAAGCACTACAGATGGGTGTCAACATTAGGGTGGTAATTGGGGGTCCATCTGTAGGTGTCTGGAACCCTACAGGTGTCGACGGGAACGAAGGGTCTAGTTGGATGGTACATCTGTAGTTGCTACCAGACGTAATTAAAAGAATTAAGCCCTATATGTTCTTTAACTTGAGATTCGATTTTAATAATTCCTCTGTTGTGATTTCATTTGATTAACTGCTGTCAGGTATATGCATTTAGCTTTATATACTGTATATATATATGCACTGTGTTGAATGTGATTTCTTTTTGAAAATAAAACTTGATTCCAAGTCCAGGGATCCGTTGTGGCAAATTATCGCACTGAGAATTTATTCTCACGCCCGTTGGGTTATTCTTTTTCAGGTTCTGGTGCAGCCGGGAGCGGTGAGACTCGTCAGTCCTAGGCCCTCGGTATTTGTCTCTCTTTACCAGTGACTTGTATTATATGTATGATACTTGTCGAGTATGGTGATGGGATTGTGAGAACCGTTATATATTTTGTGTGTTTTGTGATATGTTGTTGTTATGATATGATACTTATGTATATATGTATATATACTTATGGTTGTGATATTACTTTCATATATATAGTATGTTCAGGTATGTGATGTGATATATGTTTATTTGTGTGCATTTAAATATTCTAGGTTGTGTAGATGTGTGGAATTGAATGTTTGAAATGGGTAAATTTGGGGTATGGGATAAATGAATCGTAATTGCCTTGTAGGCATACGGGAAACCGTATGTTTACGGCAGGGACCCTGTCGCATTTTGTACAGGATGGCTACGGGGTGTGACAATTCTAAACTATTTTGAACTTTCTAAATTATTTTTCACCATTTTGGAATTTTGCAAATTACTCTATTTTGGAACTTTCTAAATTATTTTTCACCATTTTGGTATTTTACAAATTACTCTAAACTATTTTGGAACTTTTCTAAATTATTCTATACTATTTTGGAAGTTTCTAAATTATTCGGGTACCACTTTAAAATTTTCTAAATTAATCTACACTATTTTGGAACTTCCTAAATTATTCTACACTATTTTAAAATTTTCTAAATTATTCTAGACCGTTTAAAAAGTATTGAATTATTCTAAATTATTCTATTTACCTAAATATCTCCGGTTAGAAAAAATTAAAATAGTAGCCTGAATAATTTAGAAAGTTGCAAAATAGTGTAGAATAATTTAGAAAAGTTCCAAAATAGTGTAGAATAATTTAGGAAGTTCCAAAATAGTGTAGATTAATTTAGAAAATTTTAAAGTGGTACCCGAATAATTTAGAAACTTCCAAAATAGTATAGAATAATTTAGAAAAGTTCCAAAATAGTTTAGAGTAATTTGTAAAATACCAAAATGGTGAAAAATAATTTAGAAAGTTCCAAAATATAGTAATTTGCAAAATTCCAAAATGGTGAAAAATAATTTAGAAAGTTCAAAATAGTTTAAAATAATTTAGAGAAGTTCCAAAATGGTTTAGAGTAATTTGTAAAATTTCAAAATAGTGAAAAATAATTTAGAAACTCCAAAAATAGTATAGAATAATTTAGAAAAATTTCAAAATGGTTTAGAGTAATTAATAATTTGTAAAATTCTAAAATGGTGAAAAATAATTTAGGAAGTTGTAAAATAGTGTAGAATAATTTAGAAATTTTTAAACTGGTGCCCAAATAATTTAGAAAGTTCCAAAATAGTCGATAATAATTTAGAAAAGTTCGAAAACGGTCTAGAATAATTTAGAAAATTTTAAAATAGTGTAAAATAGTTTAGAAAATTTAGGTAATCTAAATTGGTTTAGAAATAATTAGAAACATCAAAAACGGTTTAGATTAGTTTAAAATTTATGAAAATAGTGTAACCCACTGTTGATTCGCTAAACGGTTAACCGAATCTGTTGGTTCGCTAAACCGTTAACCGAACCCATACTGTTGGTTCGCTAAACAGTTAACCGAACCCTTGGTTCGGTTAACGGTTAACCGAACCCTTGGTTCGGTTAACGGTTAACCGGTTTGGATAGATTTCAAATTTAATAGCCGGTTCAGTTAATTTTTAAAATTCAATTTAAATTTTGGATATAAATAAAAAAATCGGTACATGGCAATTGCATAATCAAGTGAAGTTTAGACTATATATAATAAAAAGTTTCAAATTAATAAAGATACACAGCAGCGGACTTAAAACTTAGTCAAAGGTAACTAAGCTATTATTATAATTTTTATTTTTTAATTATGTATAAAAGAAATTTAATTATTTTTTTTTTACTTTTTATGTAGTCCAACCTTTCTTAATAAATAACAAATATTTAGTTGTAATTTAGTGGTTAAAGCTTTATTTTATAGTTGAGAAATTTTGAATTCAAATTTCACTCACTACAATATTATAACATGAGGAGGGTTCAAATGCCTTCATTTTTTGTGCCTCCATCATGCCTCCAATTTTAAAAACTTAAATAACTCAAAGTTTACAACTTAAACGTCAACTTTGTTATTTTCTCTATGTGCCCATAAAAAATTATCACATTTTGATTTTGCTTTTATATGAATTAATAAGTTGAAAAATCAACGTTTAGAAATCATCCGCATTTGTATACATTTTTACAAGCTCAAGATGACAATCAAAACAAAGTTGAAATGTCATAATTTTTTTACATGTGCATAGATAAAATGATATAGTTCATATCCAACGGTTTTTTTTTTTTATTTTAAGATTTAAATTTTTAATTATTAAAGTTTTAAAAATGGAGACATAATGCAGGCACAAAAAATGGAGGCATTTGAACCCTCATCTTATAATATAGTTCTCAAATGACAAATTCAAACTATTACTATCGGTAAATTTTACAAGTGATATATGTACATGCAAAATTTATAATAAAAATTTGAATTAATTTAATATAAACTCAAGGGGTAAAAAATGTTTATAAACAAATTTTACATTTACATGCATAAATATAATTATTGCATATTCTACTCAGCATTAATTATTTACTACAATAGTATGCATGGGGTCTTAATTAAAGTACAGTTAGAAATATTAAGGAATATATCATGATTTTTTTGCTGTGTGAATCGATCCGGTGATTGGTGTTTATTTGTTTTATTATTTTGTATATGAAATCACATACTTAGCCCTTCTTGTCATTATGATGGGACCATTAATTATTTTGCTGTTTCAACTCTTAGCAATCAATTCCTTTTAGAATTTCTTAACTATTGAAATTAGTATAAAAATAATATAAGATAATTGATGGATTGTTTGGCAATTTTGATTTTAAAAACATTAAGGAACAAAAAAATATTTTCATTTCTTTACGATTCAGCGTACCACCCACCTCATACTGCACAAAATTCTATTTCTAAATTAAATGAACTGAAAATATTTGGGTTATTTTTAAAATTGTTTAAAGTTGTATATATGGAATCAAAATCTCAACTCTCAAGCCAATCTATCTATTATCATATATTATTTTAAATAATTTCTGTAAATAAAAATTCTGAAATCCTTTTGATGGTGCGTTGTTGGCAGTTATAAATCAACCGAAAGAATTCAAAATTAAATACGGAGAGAAAAAAGATTCACATGAGATAGATGTTCTAGCTGGGTGCCTTTTCCATTAAAGCAGATAGAATGGCTATGCTTTCAACTTTCAACAGTATACCAGCTACGTAACTATATACTTTTTTGTTTATTTCAACCAGCTGCTAACTATATATAATATATATATATAGTTAGATCGAACAAGATTATGCGGTGCAACTACCTAATAATTAATGTTTGTTGCTGTTGTGTTATATATAAAGTCAAATGTTTTTTTTTTTTCAATATCTCGGTCTTGATTTAATTAATAAATTTCAGTTACTTATTAAAAAAAATGATTATTGTGTCTGCATTCATATGAAAAAGAAAAGAAAGAAAACAAGTTTATATATATATATATATATATTTTTTTAGGTCACTTTAGAGCTGGATAAACATTAATTGAATGATACATGACAGCTGTTTATATTTTTGAATTTGGTTCTCTTTCTTTATTAATCTTCACTTGTTTATGTGAGTTGTCACCATCACAATTAATGCATGCTACATCAAATGCTGGATGCATGTGAAAGCATGCAGATGAAGCGCGTGGAAGACTTGCGTATTTCGTGACAGAAAACCCTTTTTTTATTTTTATTTTTAGTGTAGAAGATTATAAATAATGACACACCTTTAGGAGAATATATATTTTGAGGAATTGAAATATGAGGATGGATTCAATTACATCATAAAATGGTAAAATATTTTGATGCTATATGTTTGTAAATTATTTTTACGATTTGAAAGTTTAAACAGTTAATTTGAAATTTTCAACTTGTATTGAAATGTGCCTGGATACCAAAATTTTTCAATTTTTTTTGAAAGTTTTTTAGTATTTATTAAGATAGGTACATAATTGTTGTTTTCAAACAATTTTCAAAAAATTTAAATAAATAATAAATTATTTCGAAAAAAAAATATAAAATTGATTTCCAAGCACATTTTAATAAGAATTGGACTCTATTCTTTCTCAAAAAAACAAGAAAAAGATCCATAATTTTTTTATTCGCATAATTATATCATTGTCACTGCGCTAATAATCAACTTGTTACTTAATAATCTTGCTTTATAATTAATAGGCCACGTGCTGCATTTTTAGTTGAGGCAGTTGAGAAAGCAACCTGGCACCTTACATGGAACTTATTAAGGAACATATATGTACTTATTCAAGAAACATGCATTGTCGCATTTATATTTCAGACGTGGCTAATTAATGCATAGAGTTAGTATAAAAGAGAATAAGCAGATAATTAATACTAGTAACAGAACTTAGAGCAAAATTAATTTTAAAGAGGATTGATATATATATGCTATATGGAAGCATGCATGCATTAATTTTAAAAATCTAATTTGTAAACTAAAATTTTAAGAATTTAGAGGAAGTCAAACAAATAGATATTAATTAGCATATTATAGACTATAATATAAATTTACAAGTTATTGTATTAATATTCAGACATGCATTAAGCCGAAATTCATCTTGTTTCTGGTCTAAATTATCCAATCTGTCTTACAATCCCATGCAAGAAAATATAAATATAAATATAAAATCAATTGCTACATTAAATCTGAGCCGTCCGTGTAAATCTGAATGTGAATCGGACAGCTTAAATCAAAACATCGGATGGATTCGACCCGGTGCGCCCCATCAGAATTCCTCATCTATCTCATGATCTCTTTGTTGCAAGCAGGCATATATGCATGAAGAATTAATGGATATTGTGCATAGACATGCTACAATTAATATATGAAAAGGAAATCACTAATTAATTCACTTAATTAATCTGCTTGAATATAAATTACACTTGAGTAAATATATCCCTCTTGAAACTTTTCACTATTACTCAATTTGGAGGCCTAGCTCCCATCAGTGTTCCCTAGCTAGCTGAATGAAATTAATTAATTAATTAATTAATTAATTAATGTAGCTGCGGTAGGGTCTTTAGAATAAAGGCATGCACGGTCCAGCATTGAAAAAGTGATGTCTAATTTTGTTGTAGATTTAATTTAATCCACTACTATTCATACACCTAAATCTTAAAGCTTCTATTAAAAAGGTACACCTAACATCACGTACATGGTACATCTGCCAATAGCTAGATCGTTGTCTTTCTTTAATTAAATGTCCACAATTTTAGGTTTGGCTGTTTTGCAAATTACACTACTAATTAATTATATCATATTTGCAAATTCATATCCAATAATTCGCTTAATTTGACTCAGGAATTATATATATATATATTTTTGTTCTGTTTTGGATTAGGAGAAGTGTGTGAGGTATTTATTATTTCTTATATATTTTAATCACCACGTATCAAATTTGAAAATTATTATTTCGGGTTATTAAGATTTTTTTTAAAACTTCTTACTTTAAACAATATGTTAATTTAAATGTAACAAATAAATGTCATGCTAGAATTATCCTTATTTTTGTCCTCTTGTATATAACACAGAAGTCTAATCAATATTAGTTATACTCTTTTAAAATTAAGAGCATTAAGAGAAATAAGTACAACAAAATTTAAACATGGGTTAACTTATTATTGAATTGTGAGCATGCATTATGCATTATGCATTTATGCATATTCATGCTTAACAAAAATTAGAAAATATACCAACATGTCGCACACATGGGACCATGCATGCTCAGAATTTTGGTCCTATACAGCAAAAATATGGGACCGTGTGCAATTTTGGCGGCCATTTTTTTTAATACCCTTAAAAAAATTAAAAATACCCAAAAAAAAAATTTAAAAATACCCTCCGATTTAATTTTTTTTTATAAATGTCCCGATCGTCTGGCCCACGGGAGGCTCAAAACACAAGCGGACCGTCTGGCCCATGGGCTAGTCACAGGGCGGTCCTTTCTTTTTTTGTTTAGAGATCTTAGTATTTTGATTTAAATAATTTTGTGAAATTTTTTTTTCTTGTTTAGAGTGTATGTCAAAAAAATAAGACATTTAATATATTTATAAAGTAATGTCGTAACTCTTTATAACTTTGATTTTTTTTATTTTTTTTGATGAACTATGATTTTATTTGTCAGTTGAATATCACAAGTCTAAATATAACACTAATTAAGGACTTGGTCTTTATTCAAAAAATTTCAAGCTCTGACAGCTTATTGATCTTCTTCTCTTTTTTCGATTTTTATAATATACATATATACATATACATACATACATGCATACACACACACATATACATATACACATATACATGCATACATACACACATATACATATACACATATATACATATACATATACATATACATATACATATACATATACACATACACATACACATACACATACACATACACATACACATACACATATACATATACATATAAACATATACAGTTTAGTGCCTCAAAAAAACATCGTTTAGTACCTCAAAAATTCAGTTTAAGTTTTTGTTCGACGGTAGGTATTAAAAAACAGCGATTTTCAAACCATCTTAATAAATAGTAAAAAAATTCAAAAAAATATAAAATTTGGTCTCCAAGCACATTTTAATATAGATTAAACATCTAACGGTTTGGATCGTCTATTTGGACTTCAAAACTAGAGATATGAGCGCGAATTAAAACACCCCGTTTAATTCATGAAGTAATGTAGCCTTACTCTACATGTATATATATATGTATATTATATATATATAATATATGTATATATTTATAATATATATATATACACACACACATATATTATAAAAAAATGAGTTTATAAAAAAAAAATTGTATATATGTATATGTGTATATGTATATGTATGTATGTATGTATGTATGTATTTATATGTATATGTATATATAAAAATCGAAAAAAGAGAAGAAGATCAATAAGCTATCAGAGCTTGGAAATTTTTGAATAAAGACCAAGTTCTTAATTAGTGTTATATTTAGACTTGTGAATTCCAACTGACAAATAAAATCAAAGTTCACCAAAAAATAAAAATAAATAAATAAATAAAATCAAAGTTATAAAGAGTTACGACATCACTTCATAAATATATCAAATGTCTTATTTTTTGGCATACACTATAAACAAGAAAACTTTTTCTTCACAAAATTATTTAAATCAAAATACTAAGATCTCAAAAAAAAGAGGACAACCCGTCCCACGGGCGGTCTACTAATGCTGTGACCCGCCCGTGGGCCAGGCAGTCCACTTGTGTTTTGGGCCGTCCGTGGGCCAAACGGTTGGGGCATTTATAAAATAAAAAAAAATTGGAGGGCATTTTTAAATTTTTTTTAAGGGTATTATAAAAAATGGCTGCAATTTTGGTCCTAAACAGCAAAAATACAATGGCATAATGTGTGCAATTTTGATCAAATAATTAATAAGTTCAAACCCATTAACTTATTGGGTACACAATTACAACTCAATTCCAATAACTATGTTTATTATAAAATATATTATTATCATAAAATTGATTGACACAATATTGAAATAATTTTAATAAGCTAATTAAAAAAATATTTGACACAATTTAAAGTGGAACTATTCTTAGCCAATTAGCAAATTGAAGTTAAAGTTTAAATAAAAATTTAATCGAAATATAAGTGTTGAATAATAAAAGGCACAAAAAGTTCGGCCAACCCATTTCTTAGAATTGTAATAATAGGTCTCATCGTCAGATCTTTCTTGTTCTCTTATCCTCTTTCATTATATTTACGAAATAGAGTATCGCATATTCGAAAAAATGTAGAAGGAATCGATCCAAGAATCAGACTAACTCGAACCAGAGGTAGACACTATATTAAAATATTAAAATTCAAAGGTAAACACTTGCCTAACCCAATTTGTGCATGGATCCGCCCATGTGTACATACATGAAAAACCAAAGCCAAGTTAACTAAAAACATTCGATTTTAATCAGTCACATAATAATAATCCATTTTATGAAAACACTAATTGCAAGGTCCTTTTACAACATTACTACCATTGTACCAATTAATGATTTTTAGGGAGATATTTGCAAAAGACCATTTTGTACCATAAATAATTTATTAATGTAATTTTGCGGTACAAAGAAATTCTTTCATTATATTATTTAATAAATCATAAAGAGTTCGTCAGGTAGATGAGGAGATACTGTCACTTTTGTACTCGACAGAACCCTTAACCATAAAGCATAATAAAGTAGGCCCTCAAGTACAGTGTCCTTCTAAAATTGCAAAGCGTAAACTTATAATTGAGTTCCAATTATTTTAAGAATTCTACACTTTAAATTATCGAATTTATTGCCGAACGATATACATTAATAATTATCAAAATAGTGGAACAGTATCATTTTGCTGGAAAAACTTTACCTAACACTCTAACAGTAGTTGAATAGCGTAGAGCGGAGAATTTTTTGTTTATAGAAAATATTAAAACATAAGAGAGAGAAACACAAACAAAGATACCAATAAATTTTCATGGGTAGAAACATCAGTAGAATTGTATCAATTTAAAGTTAAGATCGGTACTAATTCAGTTTTTTTTTTCTCTGTTAAAATATAAAAAGTTTTTAGAAAAATAAATAAAGTATCTTAAAATTTAGATATATTAGAAGGATTTCATCTATTCGCTTAAAAAATATAGGAAAAAAAATCTCGTCAGAGTGGTACTATACTAGAGAATTTGACCCAACTGCTTTTAATTTAATTGTAGTGTTATAATTATCTACTACCATTTTACTATAATTACATTTTAGAAATTAGAATTGATAAAAAATCTTGAATTTTTCTTGAAGTAATCCAAAGAGAATATGAATAGAAGAAGATATGGTTTTATAGAATTTATTGTGCTTTATTTTAAATCAGTCAATAATTGCCCCAGCAATAGAAGAGCCAAGTTAGTAGAGTGTCTCATTTCTCAAATACGATCATTATGTAAATGATTTCTTATTTAATATAAATAAATTAGATAAAAGAACCAAGTTATAATTAAATTACTTGAGATTGCCTAATGAGATTAAGATAGATTTAAAACGAACAAATGGATGCTCAACTTTGAAAACTAAAAAAATTGATTGACATCCTGACGACTTCATAATAGAGAAAGCTCTCAAAGAAGCAGCGTTACAACTTAATACATAATCATAAATACTTAGATCTTCATAAATTTTAGCTTAGAGCCAGTTTTTAGCTCATTATTATTTTTCTTAATTAAAGGATCCTGGTAAATCTCAACTTAATTTTTATAGATACTATTAATTAAGAATTGAATATGCGTCTCTCTTCGCTTGTGCCACTGCACTATTTAATTTTGATTAATCACAAAGAAGCTTCTAATTGTTCACAGTTTGTCCAAAAAAACTATTATTTGATTTACGCGAATCCTATAAAATTCAAATTCTATACTGTAATCTCATATAACGAATCATATACATAATGCACTTTAAAATTATAACATCCAGCATGACTACTTTGTGTACTTGCAATTTGCACAACTTGCCAAACTAACTGTACTTAATGTGGGACCACTTGGTGTACTTCTCTAACTTACAGTTAATAACAGTTTTGAAACCTTCTAAAATATTTTAAAAATGAACCACTTCTCAAACTTGGAGTTTTTTCAAAATAACCTTGGAAATTATGCAAGATTATTTTTTTTGCATCAAAATTATTTTTTCTGAATTATTTTTTTCGAAATTAAAATTAATTTTAATTTTTTTTAAAAGTTCATAATTTTTTCTTCAATTATTATTATTTATATATGCATCTATATCCTGTAAATTAAGACTACATATACTATAAAACATACAGATGTAAACTGTAAAACCTAAATACTGTAAAATTATCAAATGTAAACTATAAGACTAACATATGCAAACTATAAAATTATAAATTTGAAACCTAAAACACTAAAAAATTGAGATAAACACAATACAAACTTCAATACTATAAGTTTAAAAGATATAAACAGTAAAACCAATATATGTAAACTATAAAACATCAATACACCAACTATTCACAACCACATTGTTAAATATTAGTAACTGTTCACAAATGAATACTACAAAATCATAAGACGAATACTGTAAAATTAACGAGGTGAATATTGTAAAATGACAATATCAATACTCTATATCGCATCTCTATCATCTGTTTCTTCCAGATTTTCACAAGATGAATACTGTAAAATCACAAAATGCATATTGTAAAACTAACAGGGTGAAAACTATAAAATTACAAGATCAATACTCCATATCGCCTCTCTATCATCTCTTTTCTCCAGATTTCCACAATATGGATACCGTAAAATTACAAGATGAATACTGTAAAATTAACAAGGTGAAAACTGTAAAATGACAATATTAATACTCCATATCGCATCTCTATCATCTCTTTCCTCCAGATTTCTACAAGATGAATACTGTAAAATCACAAGATGGATACTATAAAATTAACGGGATGAATTCTGTAAAATGATAAGATCAATACTCTATATTAGATATATCAGATAGATAAATACTCCATATCACAAGATGAATACTATAAAATTCAAATTAGACATTGAGATGCGATCATAATTAGATATATCGTTTTTTGTATTTTTTTATTCAAATAAAAAAGTACAGGAGGTGGGGGCAAAACTTCAAATCAAGATCAGATCCGGTCAAATAAATCGCATAGAATGATCTTCTGATTCGTATAGATATGATCTATGCTATCTGTTAAACGATATAGTTAACTTCAACATAAAACGCATCGTAATCAGATAGCATAGATCATAAAAAATTCAAAAATAAAAAGTCTTGAATCTTCAAGTCGCATAGATCTTGTAAGTTCTCATTTATGTTGAAGTTACAAGTCTTGAATCCATACATCTATAAAAACTCAAATCACATCTTCAAATCGCATAAATCGAACAAGATGAACAGTTCGGATCGACCGTTAGGATTTTAAAAACTCAAATATTGAGCCGTAGCACTGTAGCCTTACCCCATATATATATGAGGAGGGTTCAAATGCCTCAAATTTTTGTGCCTCCATCATGCCTCCATTTTTAAAATTTTTAATAACTCCAAATTTAAATCTTAAAATTCAAAATAAAACCATTGGATATGAACTACATCATTTTATCTATGTATATGTAAAAAATTATGGCATTTCAACTTTGTTTTTATTATCATCTTGAGCTTGTAAAAATGTATATTAATGTGGATAATTTCTAGACGTTAATTTTTCAACTTATTGATTCATATAAAATCAAAATCAAAATGTTATATTTTTCTATAGGCACATAAATAAAATAACATAGATTACATCTAACGGTTTTATTTTGAGTTATTTAAGTTTTTAGAAATGGAGGCATGATGGAGGCACAAAAAATGGAGGCATTTGAACCCTTCTCTCTCTCTCTCATATATATATATAAATCACAAACGGTCAAATTAAAAAGAAAACACAAATAAAAGCAAAAACAATGTTGTATGTGACATTTACCATTGGCAGAAAAAAACACAAGCGATGCCATAGAACAAGCGATGCCATAGAACAGGCAGCGACCCACAGTCAATCACACTTACGATCAGTTGCCAAACAAAAGCGATGGTATTGGGTACGTGCCACCCGATGACCGAATGACCTCTGCCAATGCTATATTGGTATATTGATTAACGTCATCTATTTTGAGCCGATATCAGTGTATTTACATTTTCTATCGGAGCGATATGCATTGGATTGGACTCCGATGGTGGAACGCGATTCTAACCAATATAAAAGAGTTTTTTTTTTTTTTAGTAGTGAAAGCTTTATAATTTTGATTAGAAACCTTAATTTGTTGAGCTATTGATCTAAGTGTCTATATTGCAAATTACAAGTACTAAACATGTACCTAGTCTTAAAAATCAGAAAAATTGATTAAATTAATAATGTAGAAATGCTATTTTAGAAGTGTCTATGTCATTTCTGGAAAGTTAGCATATTTCAGATGCTTAAAGAAAACATTAATTAGTGCAGTAATCACTATATAGTTAAACACTGCATTTTATTGATTTCCTTTTGAAAAAATATGCACAAAATATATGCCCTGATTCTCTTTAATATTATTATTAGAAAAAGTTTCGCTTTGTCACTGTTTTTTATATAAGAAGTTGGATCAAGTTATCAAATTATCTATATTTAAAGTTGTGACCTCCTACAAATACATTATCTTTTGTTACCAGTGAAAAGACTGTTTTTTTTTTTTTTGAGTAAATGTTGGAGGTCAAGTCATCAAACTATTTAATATTCTTATTATACGTACAACAAATAATTTTTTCTATTCGGATTTTAAATTCATGATCTTTTACATAGAGATTATATGTCTTTGCCACTAGACCAAAGACTAGGTCTTCTGATTTTTTTTTTATTAATTTTTATAATTTATCCAACTATACAGAACAACTGGCACACTATATAAAGTTATGTCTTCCTCACAAAGAGCATGGACCCATTCATTACCTTATATACGCATACAAAACCCTTAATCTTATATACCCCATTTTCAGCACTAAGTGAGGGAGCAAAACCAACAAAAGTCTCTCCATCCCTCAAATGGAAATTTTGGCAACCCTCACAGTGCTACTTCTCCTTTGCTCCATCTACTTCCTATGGAAATTATACTCCCTCCAATGCAACAAAAATTGCTACTTGATAGACTATGTGTGCTTTAAGGCACCACGAGACCAGCAAGTCACACGAAAAATTGCCGGCGAGATCATAGAGCGCAACCGGTCACTTGGCTTATCTGAGTATAAGTTCCTGCTAAAGGTGATTATTAACTCGGGCATGGGGGTCCAAACATATGCCCCGAAAAACATCATAGAAGGACGCGAAACATCACCGACATTTGATGATGCATTTCACGAAATGGATGGATTTATCAACACCGCAGTGAATGAATTATTCAGAAAAACCAATATTTCACCACGTGACGTGGATCTGTTGGTGATGAACATTTCAGGATTCTCCCCCGCTCCATCACTGACTGCTAGAGTTGTGCGCAGATACAAAATGCGGGAGGATGTAAAAACTTACAATCTCTCGGGCATGGGGTGTAGCGCAAGCTTGGTATCCCTTGATTTGGTTAGAAATACTCTTCTTTCAGGAAAGAAAACCATAGCCTTGGTCTTAAGCTCAGAATCACTAAGCCCTAACTGGTACCCTGGCAAAGACAAATCCATGATGCTTAGCAACATCCTTTTCCGAACCGGAGGCGCTGTCATGCTACTGACCAACGATCCAGCAATGCGAGCCCGGGCAAAGATGCGTTTGAAATGCCTAATCCGTGCACACACCGGGGCAAATGACAATGCATATAACTGTGCCATGCAAAAAGAAGACGATGATGGTGTTGTTGGGATGCACCTTGGCAAGAGCCTTCCGAAAGCCGCAGTGCATGCATTCTCGGAAAATTTTCAACGCCTCCTTCCGAAAATTCTACCATACCGAGAACTCGCACTCTATGTTTACCGTACCATAAAGCAAAAGGTGGTAAAACCAGCCGGGAAAGGGAACTTGGCCATGGCACAGATCGATTTCAAGACTGGTATCGATCACTTCTGCATACACACAGGTGGGCCTGCAGTGATTGAAGCGATTGGACGTGCTTTGCGGTTGAGCAAGTACGACACTGAACCTGCCAGTATGGCATTACACCGGTGGGGTAACACGTCGTCGTGCAGCATATGGTACGTATTGGGTTACATGGAGGCGAAAAAGAGGTTAAAGAAGGGGGATAGGTTGCTGATGATAACCTTTGGTACCGGATTCAAATGCAACAGTTGCATGTGGGATGTGAATAGGGATTTGGTAGATGGGGGTGCTTGGGAGGATTGTATCAAAAACTACCCACCAGAAACCCTAGTTAATCCTTACATGGAGATGTATGGATGGGTGGCTGACGAGACTGACGAGACATTCAATCGGGAGGAAAGAGTAGAGGAGTTCAGAAGATTACACTGAGAAAGAAGCAAAAAGAGGAAAAATAAAGAAGCATCAAAGCATGAGTTATATATACCTGTAATTAATCACCACCACCTACACCTCGTACCAGAATCACTGTATCAGGTTTATATATAGTTACATCTACATTAATTTATTTCTCATGAATTATATTTAAGTTGTTATTCTTTTTACATTTTGAGATTACAGAAGTGAATTGTTATTTTGATGCTAATTGAAAATAATAGGAGATTTGTAAGTTAATATATATATTTGTATCTGAAGATTAGCAATTGATTTGTTTAGTTTGCCGTTGATTTGGTAACGATTAATTTGGCTATTGACTTAATAAGTGAATAAAATATTAGTATCTGAAGCTATTGCAATAGTTAAGACAATTTAAACAAATATGATTATTTTTTACACTTTGTTGTTATGGAGTTTGAGCTGGTTGGGTTGCAGTGCTTTGTTGTTAGGCCCCGGAATAAATAGATAGATAACAACGAATTTTGCCTATTTAACAACGAATCATCCCATTTCTCTCTTCTATCCAGAGGAGCTGCAGCAGAGCTCACGGCATCGTGCTTGTTCAATATGCTCATGTTTACATCACAACAATTTTCGGGTTTCCAAAACTTATCTGACTCCTATTTTCAACTGAAAATAATATTTTATTTCTAAATAAAAAGTTTGACTGGTATTTTAATTACATTTCACAAAACACACAGATTGAAAATTAATATTTAAAACATATGAGAATCAATCTTTTATTTAATGACAAAAACAATATGCTTCACATGAGAGGTTGCAGATTTCAAACACAAATAAAAGTGGATATTAAATAGTTGTGTGACTTCCACTCAAATCTTCACTAAAAAATATAATAATCAAAACACATGTAAACTAATTTTTCAAGAATAAATATAATTTTCGGAACATATCAACTAAATAATTTAACCAATTAATGAGAAGACAATTAAGAAATCAAAACAAAAAAAATATGCAATAATATGCTAATTAAATAAACAAATCCTGACAAGGTCCCACTTGTCATGGCCCAAGGGATTGAGTCTCTTTCTCTCTTTTCCTGCTCAGCCCGACCAATTTAGCGTTGCTGGTAGTTAACTGTTGCTTGATTTCTTGCTTTCTCCATGGAAAAGCTTTGCGCAATTTCTCTTCTTACCGACGTTGGTATGAGCATTAAATTGTTATCTCATGTTCTTCTTTAATTTAAAGTCATTAATGACTGAGAAACAGCTTTGTTGGTTCTGGTGTATTGTTATTTTGTTCTTGATTGCAAATTATTGTTATACCCTTGATTTCCTCTTCTTGTTGTGGCCAAACTAAATGGTTAAATTCCTGTTAAGTATCAAGTATCAAGTATCAAGTATGATTATTCTAAATTGTGATAAATCTAAAGCCATTATCTGAGATAAGGTCAATCGATATAGTCACTGTTGCCTTGTTTGGTTGATTGATTCTCGAGAGAAACTTTTGTATTGCTACTTCTTTCAACCTATATCTACAATTTAATTTCTCCTTAATCCTCTGTGTGGCTGGCCACCAGTCAGTACCAGCTTTTGAATTTGCTATTCAATGAGATAATCAACCTATTGACAACAATTCCTCACTTATGCTTGTTATTGGAACTATAAGCTAATTGATTTCTGGTTTAACTTCCTTTCTGTCTCTGTAACCATTTGGTATTAATGACCTGTAGATGTTTTACTGATATTTGCATTATTCACCGGTATCAGTGTATTATCAACACTATTAAGCTGGTATTTGGCCCACTTTTTCTGGTCCGATAATGTGCACACCTTTTTAAATGTTCATGTCCTTTGTACCAGCTCTAAATACCCATTTTTGTAAATTCTGACAAATTTAGAGATATATATCTGGAAATATTGTTGTAAATTGATAATAGACCTGATAAGGAACTTGAGGGAGACTGGTACCTGTTCTGACTGCCCTACTGGTATAGACCCAGTTCTGGGAAGGGCTGATTTGGAATTTTATGCATCATTCATTCTCTCTTGGGTGCTGATTGCATCTATTAACAGGTAATGCAAACTCACTGTCTGTCTTCCTTGTGTTACTTATGTTGGTTGTTTAAAGGTCAAATTCTTCTCGGTGTTGTTTGTGCTTGTTGTTTATTTGAGGGTTGAACCCTTTCTGCCTTTCCTTGTCCCTGTGTTGACCTTGATTTGATAAGCTTTGCATATCTAATTATATTGACTTGATCTCTCTCTCTGCACTGATTCTATTATTTCTGAGGTCAAGCAGTGAAGCTTCTCCAAAATGTTTTTTGTCCTTTCTTTTTTTTGAAAGAAAGGTAAGAGGCCCTCAAATTTCATTTATGATGATAGAAGTTGTGTCTAAATTATATGGTCTAGTAACATGAAAAAAAAAAAAAAAAAAAAAAACAGCAGAAGTGGTATGGGGATCTTTTCCCTTTTTAAAAAGAAATGAATAAGAAGATTACAACACCCATTTTGAGTCGGTGCTTGGAGACTTCCGTGCTCACTACCTGCTTCAATACCAGCACATACTGGTGCATGGTTAATTTGCAATCCAGGCCTCCAATTCCTCTATAATTTTTGAGATTCGTGCCACGTTAATTAGTAACTTGCACCTCAAGTACATGGGGTGCCCTGTTGGTACCAATATCCGAATTTTGTTAGTCATTATGATGTTTGTGCTTTTTGACTTAGAGCTTGACTCTAAATCCTTGATACTTTCTCTTACTTTCCTGTTGAGAATGCGCTAGCTGTACATGTTTAATTGATATATATTTGGATAATTGTTGCAAGTTGTAATTGTTAATTAACTTATATTTGTCTTTCGGATCAAAGAGAAAAGTTGCACACCCTATTAATGAATGACATCACTTGTACTTAGCTTTAAATTAATTGATATTTGTAAATCTCATTGGTACCTAAAGTAAAAGCTATGTTAATTAAATCCTTGACAGGGGTTGTCAAGTGTATAAAATTTAAATCTTAATTGATTAATCAAGTAATTTGATAAAGGGTTCAATTAATTAAATGGGCTAATATTGAGCCGAGAAATGAACTTCGCTAAAAGAAATTGAAAATGGAAAGTAAAGGATTTAATTAAACTCTGAATATGAGATTCTATTTAAAATTTTTATCAAGTGGGTTAATTAAATAATTAGGGGTGCTAATGGGCGGGCCATACCTGTTCGGCCTGTTTGTCCACAGGCCATTCTGTTCATTTTGACATTCTACAAGTATAAGAAGTCTTAGTTCTCATAATATTCAGCGACCCCAATTTGAGTGTGAATTTAGTTATAAAAGGAGCCCTGAAGCTAAAGACCTGGCTTGTGGCCTTGAGGGCAATTTGACAATGTCTCAAGTGAAGATTATTACCACCTCAAAAGTTCACCTCCCTGCCGGTACTGATTATCCACCCCCCGGCTCGACCATACCACTCTCCTTCTTAGATGTCTGGTGGGTTTCATTTCAACCCATGAAATTTCTATTTCTCTACCCCAGCACCACCGTCTCTACTGCTTCTTTCGATTCTTTCAAGTCTTCCCTTGCCCTTACCCTACCCCACTTCCACCACCTTGCCGGTGATCTCACGTATTTGCCTGTCTCTGACGATGTAGCCATCGTATGCTCAGATGATTCAGGTGTCACCGTCATCGAGGCAGAATCAGACCTTGACATCTGTCGCCTTGCTGGTGACCCCACACATGATGTGGAATCCTTCTTCCAGCTAGTGCCCAACACATTTCATGAAGAAATGCCGATGCCAATTCTCACTGTCCAATACACTAAGTTCTCTGGCGGCGGGGTCGCAGTTGGCATCTCTACTCATCATACAGCCATGGATGCATGGGGCTTATGGCAATTTATAGATTTTTGGGCCAAGACGTCCCGTGATGGCATAGCGCCATCAGGCTTGGCGCCCATACATGACCGAGCAGTTATTGTGTACCCGGGTAAAGAGGAGACTAAGAAAGAGAGACTGAATGCCTTTGCTCCCAACCGACCAAAGGCAAGTAAATGTACTGTTAAATCGACATTTTGTTTACCACAAAATTAAGCTTGGGAAGATTAAATTTCATTGACATTGACATGCATATACTGATATACAGAATGCAGGCTTGGCAGCTATATATATATATTGTGAGTGAAAAATTAGTTCACTTAAAAGTATATATGTAAATAAAAAATCTAATCGAAGGTGCATCCATAAAAATAATTAATTAAGGTTAAGTCTGCAAATTAAATTTCCATTCTTTTTTTTCCGGAGAGCATTGCAGATTAATCCAGTCGCCAGTATCTCCGATCTCAAGAAACTCACACGGAGGGTATTTACACTAGATCTGACAACCATCCAACTTCTCAAGCAACGAGCAATTCATGAAAAACCAGCCGATAATTCGTCGCCTCCCACAACTTTTCAAGTCCTCGCAGCACATACTTGGATCTCATTGGCCCGTGCAAGAGGCATCACGAGTGAAAACAACAAACCCACATACATGTTCTTCCTTATTGATGGTCGAACCCTGCTTCCTTCCCCCATGAGCCTTTCATACACAGGCAACTGTTTGTTCCCTTCCATTGTGCATTCTACCGGCAGTGCGCTTATGCCTGACAATGGGTTTGGACAGACCTGCGCTACTATTGCAGAGACCGTGAGAGCGGACAAAGAAAGAGTAATGGGATGTAATGGCCAGGAGAAACTTGTGTTAATTAATTTAGCATCAATGAGTGGTTTGAAGATTTTTTTTACAGGATCGAACAGACTGCAGATGTACCGAGCGGATTTTGGGTGGGGTATACCGGAATTGGTGGCGCTTGTGTCGATGAATGGCGATGGTGAAGTGATGATGTCAGCCGGGAAGGAGAAAGACAGTGTGCAAATAACAGTGGGGCTCAAGGAAGACATGGAGGCATTCATCCAAGCGTTTGAGGGAGGGCTGAATTCTCTCAAGCAGTAATCGCAAGTGTTGTTAAATTAATTCAATAAACTTGTTATATGTCGTGGTGAATATGGGCAAGAAAAATTATATTTATATAAAATGAAAAGAGGCATGCATAAGAAGATGAAATATTAATTACTTGCTAGAAAAGAGGCGAAGCTTTGATGAAATAGTGATTACTGCACTAATGTTTTATATTAAATAAGATATAATTTACAAAATGATCATACTTGAGAAATGAGACTCTAATAACTTGGCTCTTTTATTAATTGCTGAGGCAATTTATTGACTGATTTAAAAGAAAGCACAATGTATATATTCGATAAATCATATCTAATTCTTTTAATTTATTCATATTCTCTTTCGATTACTTCATGAAAAATTCAAGAATTTGTTTTTATCAATTCTAATTTCTAAAATGTAATTATAGTAAAATGGTAGTAGATGAATTATAACACTACAATTAAATTAAAAGCAGTTGGGTCAAATTCTCTAGTATAGTACTGTTCTGACGAGAATTTTCCGTTTTTAAGCAAATAGATAAAATCCTTCTAATATATCTAAATTTTAGGATACTTCATTTATTTTTTTAAAACTTTTTATATATTAACAGAGAAAATTAAAAAAAAAAAACTGGGTTAGGATCAGTGGCATTAGTACCAACCTTAACTTTAAAATCTGTACAACTCCTACCGATCTTTCTACCATAAAAATTTATTGGTATCATTTGTTCTATTTTTCTCTCTTGTTTTTTAATATTTTCTATACACAAAAAGTTCTCCGCTCTGCTCTACGCTATTCAACTACTTACGTAAAGTTTTTCCAACAAAATGATATTGTTCCACTATTTTGATAATTATTCAATATTGTTCGGCAATAAATTCGATAAATTTAAAGTGCAGAATGTTCGATTTATTGTCAACCTCGTTAGATTTAATATCAACATTGAGCATATATATAATCTAATTATAGATTGTTTACTATCATATATGATTGTCAACTAAAGTGATCAAATAAGGTAATAGACAATTAATATATTCATTAGGATGTGGTCTATAAATGTGTAGAACAATTTAGACAAAGATCAAATCATTGATGGATTGATTTTGAAATTTGCAATTAAGAAAACCAATTCTCCAGCTGCTACACGAATTTTGATGCAGTTGCACGCTTTTTGATGCATAAATGATTGGTCCCCAAGGCATAAGGTAACCAAGAAAATCATAAAAACTCAACATATGTTTTTCTTTTAAGAAAAATGCAGTTCTGTGTGTTTTCTCTTCTTCTTTCATCATCTAAGAATAGAAAAAATAAACCCATTAGAAAAATTTGGAGATGATTTATTAAGGGTCACACCTTATTGTCTTGGAATACTTATTTCTCGATTCGACGACAAAAGGAGAGAATGACTTCTTGCCATTGAAAATTTGTCTCGTGCTCACGGAGACAACTTGCTTTACTATGGTTTTGATTATTCCATGATAAGCGACATGAAATCAAGTATTATATTATGCACTTAAGATTTATATTTTGAATCTATTTGGCATAGAACGGTCTTTAGGTTAAGGTGGGAACCTGTTTCTCCTTCTCTGAATGTAAGCGTTTGACTCCTAGATAAAATATAATTATTTAATCTCTAAATAAGACGTAATTATTTGACCTTTATAATTCTCCAAGAATTCTTACAACAATTGAAACTCAGGTATAAGTTTACGCTTTGCAATTTTAGTACTACACTGTACTTGAGGGCCTACTTTACCATGCTTTATGGTTAAGGTTTCTGTCAAGTACAAAAGTGACAGCCTGACGAACTCTTTATGATTTATTAAATAATATAATGAAAGAATTTCTTTGTACCTCAAAATTACATTGATAAATTATTTATGGTACAATGGTCTTTGCATGTATCTCCCTAAAAATCATTATTTGGTACAATGGTAGCAGAGGAATATTTTTAGTATGGGTACTAATGTTGTAAAAAAACCTTGCAATTAGGGTTTATATAAAATGGATTATTATTATGTGATTGATTAAAATCGAATGTTTTTAGTTAGCTTTGGCTTTTCATGTATGTACACATGGGCAGATCCATGCACAAATTGGGGTAGGCAAGTGCCTATCTCTGGATTTCAATATTTTATTTCAATCCAGCATTAATTGCTTAATGTGTCTACTCCTTATTGGATATAGTGCCTACTTCTAATTTGAGTTAGTCTGATCTTGAATCAATTTCTTCTAAATTTTGGTTGATTTTGTGTATTTTATTTTTTTCAAATATGTGATACTCTATTTCGTAAATATAATGAAAGATGATAAGAGAACAAGAAAGATCTAATGATGAGACCTATTATTACAATTCTAAGAAATGGGTTGGCCGAACTTTTTGTGTCTTTTATTATTCAACACTTATATTTGAGTTAAATTTTTATCTAAACTTTGACTTTAATTTGCTAATTGGCTAAGAATAGTCCCACTTTAAAGTGTGTCAAATAATTTTTTAATTAGCTGACTAAAAATATTTCAATGTTGTGTCAATCGATTTTATGATAATAACATATTTTATAATAAACATAGTTATAGGGATTGAGTTGTAATTGTGCATCTGATAAGTTAATGGATTTGAAGCTGATTAATTATTTAAATTCGATTGGTGTCCTATCCTGACAGAAACCCTGAATCTGCTATGTACAAGTATACATAACAAATAAATTTAAAGTTAAATTATATACCTATTTCATAGTGGAATATAAGTGATATAATATAATTTATAAAAATATATAATAAAAATTTATGCAGCTGATTAACCGAAAATTGTCAATTAATCAGTTTTGTGGCGCTGATTTGGCATTCGATCAGAATAATTAAAATTTAGTAGAACTAGGGTATTCTTAAGCTCACCAATTCTTTGGCGAGTTTAGATCTGAAACCTATGAGAATGACATCAAATGAATAATCTAAACATTTGAAACCGTTTTGTCTCATGAGTAATGTGTTTGCATGTTAAATTTATAAGTTTTTGAATTAATTTAGTATAAAGTCAAACGGTAAAAAAAAAAAAGTTTACAAATTAATTTTAATAGATTCATTTATCATCGTTTTTTAGACAGCTTAACTTTATACTAAATTAATTGAATATTTATAAATTTGACATGTTAATGTGTGTGTGTGTGTATAGCTCGTGAAGTAGATCGGTTTGAACATTTAAATTTGTTATTTGAAGTCAAACCAACTAATCCAAACAATTAACGTTCATGGTTTGTGAATTGTGATGTACTTATTGAATAAAATAAAAAAAAATCGACTCTAAAGAATGGACCCAAAATATTTTCCAGTTCTGTCTACCACATATAAATCCACATATTCTAATTATATACCTCATATTATTTTATATCAGTTTTTATAAATAAAATATTATTCTCATAATTGTAACCTCGGGGGTCATTGTTTATAGCTGAGCTAAGAAAGAAATTGCACACGGTCCCATATTTTTGCTGTATAGGACCAAAATTCTGAGCATGGCCCCATGTGTGTGCGACATATATGTTGGTATATTTTCTAATTTTTGTTAAGCATAAATGCATAATGCATGCTCAAAATTCAATAATAAGTTAACCCATGGTTAAATTTTGTTGTGCTTATTTCTCTTAATGCTCTTAAATTTTAAAAGAGTGTTAATATTGATTAGACTTCTGTGTTATATATATACAAGAGGACAAACATAGTACACAACAAGTTTTGTAGTAATTAAGGATAATTCTAGCATGTCATTTATTTGTTACATTTAAACATATTGTTTCAATTAAGAAAATTAAAAAAAAAACAACTAATAATCCGAAATAATATTTTTCAATTTTGATACGTGGTGATTAAAATAGAAATAAATACCTCACATTCTTTTCTTAATTAAAAAGAAGAAGTGAATTGTTGGATATGATTTTGTAAATATGATATAATTAGTAGTGTAATTTGCAAAAGAAACAAACCTAAAACTGTTGACATTTAAAGAAAGACAACGATCGATCTCTTGGCAGATGTACTACGTGATGTTAGGTATAGCTTTTTAATGCAATGACTTTAAGATTTAGCTGTATCAATAGTAGATTAAATTAATTAAATCTCTAACAACAAAATTAGACCTCATTTTTTCAGTGCTGTACCGTGCCTTTATTCTAAAGACCCTACCGCAGCTACATTAATTAATTTCATTCAGCTAGGGAATACTGATGGGAGCTAGGCCTCCAAATTGAGTAATATACTTAAAACAATTTAAACAAATATGATTTTTGTTTTTAAACTTTGTTGTTATGTAATTTGAGCTGGTTGGGTTGCAGTGCTTTTATTGAAAGAACAAGCTGGTACATTTTGTATCAAAGCAAAGTAGGAAATATTGCAACAGCCCATATTGCAAGATATCAAAGCAAGGAAAGAAATAATGCAGCATCTAATATTCGGTATCAAAGCAAGCAAGGATGGCAAGATATTGGAGCAGCAGAATTTATTCTTTATTCTATGAGATTTGTTGTTCTAAAATAAGCTTTGTAATATTTAGTTTCCATACACTAGTGGAAAAACTGAAATCAGAATCGGCCTATTTGGATCGGCTGTATGAACCAACCGATACTAATACCTATCTGGATCGGTTTTATCAATAAAACCGATACTAAAAGCTAATGAAAACACAGCACATGAACTAATTGGATCGGTTCCTAGCTAAGAACCGATCCTAATACTTGATAATTAGGATCAGTTCTTAGCTTAGAACCGATCCTGATACTATTTTTTTTTTCAAAGATGGTTCTGCAAAAAAAAAAAAAAAATCGTATCAGGATCCTGATACTATTTTTTTTTTTGAACCAACTTTGAAAAAAAAAAAAAGTATCAGGATCGATTTTTTTATAAAAAACCGATCCTGATTATTGTAGTATCAGTATCGCCTTCATCAGGATCGGTTGTATTCCGATACTAATATGCGTATATAACCGATCCTGATTCCATATTTTCCACTTGTGATACATGAATGTCTATAGAAAATATAATAAATAGGCATGCATATGGAGTCCGAAATAAAAGAAGAAAAGTAGAGACATCTCTCTGTAAAATAATGTTTAGAATATATGAAAAACTGGGAGGGAAGGGTGTTTCTGGGAGTGTTGTGTTCTTTTATTTTTCGTAATATGGTATCAGAGTAGGAAGATTGACCTGGTGATATAGTTACGAGAATTATAGTTCTTCGTCTTTAACTGCTATTCTCTGTACTATATTGCTCTAAGGAGTCTTTTATTCTTGTTTGTGTTCACCATGGTAGATGCTTCTGCCTCCGAAACTGCTACTCTACTTAAGAAATTAACCCAATTAATTAACTTACAACAAAGCCAGTTAATGGCCATGCAACAGACTCCTTTAGCAACACCACCACTTGTTACCCCTCCCACGGCAGAAACTCCTCTTCATCCTAATACGATTCCCATTAAACCAGATGGGAAGAATTACTCCTTGTGGTCACAATCTATGCGAATGTACATCAAGGGACGAGAAAAACTGAAGCATATCATAGAATCTGCTTCAGCTACTGATAACCCGATGTTCAAGAGATGGGATGTAGATGATACAGTGGTAAAAGATTGGATCTGCAACTCCCTCGATGCCAACCTTTTATGGCAAATTTCTCAGATACCCGATAGCCAAACAAGTATGGGATGCAATTGCAACCACGTTCTATGATGGAAGTGATGCTGCTCAGGTATTTGATTTAAACAAACGGGTGAATAAAGTAAGCCAAGCGGGTAGAAATGTAGAAGAATATTACAATGAACTGCAAGATCTTTGGTTAGAAATTGATTTTTGTCGCCCGAATCCCATGGATTGTGCAACAGACATAGAAAAGTTTGATAAATTTATTCAAGAATCTCAGGTTTATGCATTTTTGGATGGTCTTGATGACAAGCTTGATAACGAGCGAGCGAATGTTTTACAAATGTCACCATTTTCAACTCTCGAACAAGCATTTGCTCGGGTAAGAAAAGAGGCTACTCGGCAAGAGGTGATGAATAAAAGAGATGAGGGAGCAAATCAGATCTCAGCTGCCATGATATCCAGAGGGAAAGAAATTTTGAGGTAAATCACAATTCACACAAAAGCTCATCTTTTGTTGACAAATCTGGATTAAAATGTACCCATTGTGGCCAAACAAGACACACTAAAGAACAATGTTTTCAACTAGTGGGGTATCCTGATTGGTTTAAAGACAAACGAAAGGAAAAACAGAATTTGTCTGGGAAAGGTCGGGTTGCTATTGCATATACAGATGGAGGGTCGCACGGGTCAAATCAACCCGGAAACAATACAATGCGAACCACAGCATCCAATCAAAGTTTAGAAGGAGTAATTAGATAGCAACCTCACTGGTCTGATCTCACAAACCATACTGGAAGTGATGGGCAAACTCAAGGTGAGACCACTAGTGCATCTGGACAAGCAAGTCTTTAAGCCACAGGACTTCACACTATCGGTTTTGGTGCTGCAAACCAAGGTATATTGGGTACAGTAACAAATCAAGGTAATTTTAATGCTATTTGTAATTTTTCAAAAGTAGAAGAATGGGTGTTAGACTCAAGAGCTACGGATCATATGACGTATTCCAAAAAAGATCTTATAAACTTTAAAGAACCTCGAAAAAATGGTATCTTTAATGCTAATGGTATATGTTATCCAGTGAGTGGTGCTAGAGATGTATCGGTATCTCCAAACTTGACCCTAACAAATACTCTAATTGTTCCATCATTGTCTTCCAAACTTATTTCAATTGGACAACTAACAAGAGAGTTAAATTGCGTGATTCTCATGTTTTCAGATTATTGTATTTTCCAGGATATTCAAACCAAGCAGATTTTGGGCCGTGGTACTAGGAGAGGAGGATTGTAGTACCTAGACACTATGAAGACTGGAGATTCTTTAATAAGTGTTAACTCTACATAATTGAGAAATAGAATCTGGTTGTGGCATAAAAGACTAGGGCATCCCTCATTTGGGTATATGCAAAAGGTTTTTCCTCATTTTTTATTGGCTTAAATAATGAACAATTTGTGTGTCAGACTTATATTAAGGCAAAAAGTCATCGGTCAACTTATTTAGCAAATGACAATAAAAAACTTGCTCCTTTTGATTTTGTACATACCAATGTGTGGGGGCCATCCCCGGTTATATCTAAATCTGGGTATAGGTGGTATTTAACTATTACTGATGATTGTTCCCGAATGACATGGTTGTATTTGCTAAAAAACAAAGATGAGGTTAAAAAGGGAGTGAGTCTATGGTACTATGCATATTACGATTTGTTACCGTGCTATGGCTTTATCTTCGAGTTTTCAAATCCTAACGGTCGATCCGAACCATTCATCTTGTTCTCCATATTAATATGTGTTTGGAGACCAAATTTTACATTTTTTGAAATTTTTTTACTATTTTTTTAGATTTATTGAAAATCACTGTTTTTGGATGGTCCAGAATTTTCAGATCAAGTGATTTTCTAAATATCTAAAAAAATTGTAAAAATTTTTCAAAAAAATGTAAAATTTGGTCTCCAAACACATATTAGGATAGAGAACAAGATGAACGGTTCGGATCGACCATTAGGATTTGAAAACTCAAATATAGACCCGTAGCACAGTAACAATCCGTGATATGCATAGTATCATAGACTTACTCTTAAAAAGGTGTTTAAAGATTTTATTACTATGGTCAAAACACAGTTTGAAAAAAATATTTATGTGATAAGAAGTGACAATGGAACTGAGTTTGTAAATCAAGAATTACAAATGTTTTTTAAAGAAAAAAGAATAGTACATGAAAAATCATGTGTAGGGACACCTCAGCAAAATGGAGTTGTGGAACGAAAAAACAGACATATTTTAGAAACTACTCGAGCTCTTCTTCTCGAAAGTAATGTACCAAATATTTTTTGGGATAATACCGTATCATTTGCCATTTATCTAATGAATCGTACTCCAACTAGGGTAAATGATTTTCAAACACCACTTCAAGTTTTTTCTACATACATGAAAATCAACTCCATGCTTAATCTAATTCCAAAAAAATTTGGCTGTATAGTATATGTTCATATTCAGAAAAAATTTCATTCAAAACTCGACTCAAGGGTTGAAAAGTGTGTTTTTTTAGGAATTGGTCAAAACCAGAAATGATACAAGTGTTATAGCCCTATACACAAAACTGGTATACATCAATGGATGTTATTTTCTTGGAAAATGATTATTTCAATAAAAATTTTAAAATTCCAATTCAGGGGGAGAATCTGAAAGAATTGGATTTTAATTTCTTGACATATTTAGAAAATACGACTATATCATTCCAAAACCATACCGATCACACCTAACTTCAGGGCCCAACCTCGGGTCCAGGGTGTTACGTTACGAAATTTTTACAAATTTTTTTCTAAATGTTTTAAAGGCAAGAATTTAAAATCGTGCTAACGAAATAAAAATGTAAATCTTAAATTTTGCTTCTCTAAATAAGTATGTCAAGTGTGAATCGAAATCGCGTCAAAATTTTGAGATTTTGACACTTTTATAGGCTCAGTGCGTCCGCACTCATGGTGAGTGCGGGTGACTGACCCGCACTGACTTCTGTTTTTGCTTAAAATTGTTTGCTAAATTTTTGTGAGTGCGGATAGGTTGACCCGCAATGGATATCAATGCATCCGCACTCATGAATCTCTATGTTGATCTGAAATTTCCTAAAATCAACTAAGTGCTGGATGCAGGTGGGCTGATCCGCACTGGAGTCTTAATGCGTCCGCACTGGGCTCGAACTTTTCCAAATTTTGCTGAAAATTAACTCTAAGTATTGAGTGTGTCCGCACTGATGGTGAGTGCAGGTGGATGACCCGCACCGACACCAGTTTTGCGCTGAAAATATCACCTAAGTACTGAGTGCGTCCGCACTCAGATCCAGTGCGGGTGACCGACCCGCACTGGACGATGCTGAGGGTTTATTTGCATAAATCCTTTGCTCGCTTCTCTCCCACTTCACTTCTTTTTCATTTTTCTGTGAATTTCACCCAAGAGAGAAGAAAAAGAGAGATAGAGCTTCCTCTTCCTCCCGAATCCCCGATTGTTGCGAGAAATCAAAGTTGGAAACGAGCAAGTGGCCGTAGATCTCTCCTAGCCCTCCTATTCGGTATTCCTTTCTCTTCCCGTTTCTCTCTAAATTCTCGGATTTCTCGATTGCTCGGATTTTCATTTTAAACTCGAGATTTGTGTTTGAATTGCTTGTAGACTAGCTCCTTGAGCTTCTTTGATTGTTTATTTGCCGATTCTTTCCCAATTTCATCTTAATTTCATATTTTGATTTTACGGTTTTCGTGCCAAAATTGAAATTGGGCATAATCATGAATTGATTAGTTTAATCCAATCGATTAGACTTGTAATCGGTAGGGTTACCTCATGATCTTGAATTTCTATAACGTTTAACGACTAATTTGAGGTTTTGACCAAATTAGGGTTAACCACTCGGTAAATTGAATTGTTGTAGGAACCAAAATAGTGAACAGATAAAGGATGTGTTACCAAAGTGAAATTTTATATGGTTTAGAGGACCTAGATGTAAATGTGTGAGATTTTTAGTAAGAAAAGAGAAATCAAAAGAATCGATACCAAAACATAGGAATTGGTTAAAAAAATATATATAAGCCCTAATATAACTTGAATAGACATCTCGACCGCTGAACAACGGTTAAACCAAGTGTATGTGTAATATAGGGATAGGCTCGGTCGAGCAAGACTTCACGGGACATTTCAAGACGTCTGATCCACAAGTATGTGATACGCTCGCCGTAAACAGGTGCGGGATTCTTGCATGCTTGTATGGTTGCCATTTGTGTCGATCTATTATGATCTGATTTTGGTTGAAAGTCACCACGAATTATGTGTGTGAGCGGATTTATGAAGTTGAGCTGTATGGCTGACTTGGATCCAACGAATTTACAAGGTTAAGCTGTATAGCTGACTTTGAGCCCGGGATCCTTATAGAGCTTGAGGTGAATGGCCCTCAGTTTTCCCAGTACCGGTTGGGACGAGGGGTGAGTGATTAAAGTGATATGTGAATTTAAATCGTGGGTGACATGTGTAACGTGTGTGGCTCGGGGACATTAGCCTACGTGTTAATGCATTTGGACAGTCAATTGAATATTACGAACATTGGAACGATTCCAAAGAGGATTTTCTTTATATGACTTTGAACCAGACCTTAATAAACAGTTAAGCCAAGCGATTACAGATGGGTGTCAGATAAAGGGTCCAGCTCGGTGGAACGTCTGTAGGTGTTAGTAACCCTACAGACGAGGGTTTGATAAAGGGTCCAGCTCGAATGAACATCTGTAGTTGCTACAAGCCCTAATGAGTCGAGTTAAGCCAAATATGTGTTGTGTTTGAAATTCATCTTGGAAATTCCGTTAACTGTGTTTGAAATATGTGTTGTGTTGTCGAGCATATGCATTCTTTTATTTATGAATATGTATCTATTTGAATTGCTATTGTATGGATTTCATCTTTGAACATAGAGTCTGATTGCAAGTCCAATAATCTAACTGTGGCAAATTCGCATTGATCTACCTGTAGAAAAGAAAATAGTAGGGTGCAAATGGGTATATACTGTGAAGTATGATGCAAAAGGGAAAGTTGAAAGGTACAAAGCCCGATTAGCAGCAAAAGGTTATACTCAAACCTACGGGATCGATTTTCAAGAAACTTTTTCCCCGTTTGCTAAATTAAATTATGTTAGAGTTCTTTTATCTATTGCAGCAAACCTGGATTGGCCATTATACCAATTTGACGTAAATAATGCATTTCTACATGGGGAATTAAAAGAAGAGATCTATATGGAGGTACCTCCTGGCTATCGATTACCAACTGTAATATTCTGAAAATTTGAGTCATTATTATGTTATTTATACTTACAAAACTGTTTCATAAGATAATAAAAAATTATAAATCTTTGGTAACATTTCATAAATATATATATATATATATATATATATATATATATATATATAAAGTATTTAAATATATTAAACCGAATTAGACATTTAATTCTCTCTTTTTTTATATTTTATGAAGTAAAAAAATAATAATAATAATATGAGAATTTAATATCTCATTAAATCATTTGAGCAAATTACTTAGTATAACCGTTCATAAAAAAAAAAAAAAAGAGAAATTGAAGAGGCGCCAAAAAGGCACGGTTTCAAAGAAGTTTTTATGCATAACAATTTTTATTTAATAATTATAAGTTACGTTTTCATATTAGTTTTGTATTTGTCATTTGAAGTTCTAATAAATGCACCTCTTCTAGTAACGCACCATTTCGATTTACACTTTTATTATATATACATATTAAAGCAATAGAATTGATAGACTTCCCTAGCTTCTGTCTCTGTTTTATATCCGAGACATTTCCCCTTCTCTCAGTTTGATATCCGAGAAAAGAAAAAAAAAATAGAAGATATATTTTATTGAAGTTTGGCCATCAAATATCAATATCCGATTTAAATTCTGACTATGTCGTAGTGATTTTGAATTGTTGTTGCAAACCGATATAAAATTCTGAATATCTCACTATCAGGTAACCGGACTTCTCTATAAATGTGTTTTCGTTTTGTATGGTTGATTTGAATATTGGTATATGTTGCATATTGAATTATGATGGTATATTTAACAGGATAGCCGGTCTGAGGTTGGAATTTGGTCTCTCACTGCTGGATGGATTTCCTAGTGGGTTGGCGGTTTAAAGGAATTGTGTTATGAGAATGTGGGAATCGCCTGTGACAGGGATTACACATGTGTGAATATGATGTGACTGGTTTTATGGATAACCTAGACCGACGTGCTATTACTGGTTAAATATGCGTGCATAATTTGATGTGTATTTGTGTGGATTAATCTAGCATATTTGAATTGTTGTTAAATTAAGCCAATTATAGAGAAGCGCGTCATTAAATAACCGGTTACTGTGCTTTGTAGCTGACTCCGTTTTGTTATTTTGTTTTCATTTTTGTTGGCAACGTAGGTTGACAGGCCAAGGAAAGGTGTGAAGATGCTTATATAATCACGCTCCGGATGGTAAAAATCTGGGGTGTGACAGTAAGTATGAGAGCCTCAGTAATAGTGTGAATATATTTCATTTAGAAATAAAATATTATTTTCTCCTCGAGAAGAAAGAAATCATATAGGTTTTCAAAAAATAGATATATAGCACATGAAAATTGTTACGGTGTAAACTTAACAATACAACATACATACGTGCAAGTAATTTTCTAATTTTTTTTTTCTTGCACTGGATGGGAAAAAACAAAAAAGTTTACTAAATTTTTTCTACGGTGTAAGCAATATATGCTCATGTTTACATCATAACAATTTTTGGGTTTCGAAAATCTATCCAACTCCTATTTCTAGCTGAAAATAATATTTTATTTATAAATAAAAAAGTTTGTATTTCAATTATATTTGACAAAACACAAATTGAAAATTAATATTTAAAACATATGAAAATTAATCTTTGATCTAATGGAAAATAACAATATCCTTCACATAATAAGAAAGCTCGTATATTTGAAACACGAATAAAAGTGGACATTAATAGTTGTGTGACCTACACTCAAATCTTTACTAGAAAAAAATAATAATTAAAACATATCCACGAAACATCTAAGTGATCAGTTTTTCAAGAGGGAAGCACGAAATGTTTGAAGAATAAATATAATTTTTTGCCATATTAATAAAATTATTTAATCAGAGTAAAGACAATTACAATAAACTGATCATTTAAAATCAATCCGAAAAATATCTTGACTCGTTCGAATCAATTTTAAACTAATATCTGAATCCAAAATCCCAATCCGACCCTCCGAAAAATTATTTCCTGCAGTTTAACTGTCTGGTCAGAATGTCTCACAAATTTATGTGATTTTAATTAATTTGGAAATTCAATAATTTTTTAAAACCTTCGAATGCCGGGAATCAGGAATGCATAATCATATGCAAGAATAATCAAATTAAGAGATCCAAACAAAAATAATAAAATCCTGACAAAGGAGTCCCACTTGTCATGGCCCAATAGATTGAGTCTCACTCTCTTTTCCAGCTCAGACCGACCAATTTAGCGTTGCTGGTTGTTAACTGTTGTTTGATTTCTTGCTTTCTCCATGGAAAAGCTTTGTACAATTTCTCTTCTTACCGACGTTGGTATGAGCATTAAATTCTTATCTCATGTTCTTCTTTAATTTAAAGTCATTAATGACTGAGTAACAGCTTTGTTGGTTCTGGTGTATTGTTATTTTGTTCTTGATTGCAAATTATTGTTATACCCTTGATTTCCTCTTCTTGTTGTGGCCAAACTAAATGGTTAAATTCATGTTAAGTATCAAGTATCAAGTATGATTATTCTAAATTGTGATAAATCTAAAGCCATTATATGAGATAAGGTCAATCGATATAGTCACTGTTGCCTTGTTTGGTTGATTGATTCTCGAGAGAAACTTTTGTATTGCTACTTCTTTCAACCTATATCTACAATTTAATATCTCCATAATCCTCTGTGTGGCTGGCCACCAGTCAGTACCAGCTTTTGAATTTGCTATTCAATGAGATAATCAACCTATTGACAACAATTCCTCACTTATGCTTGTTATTGGAACTATAAGCTAATTGATTTCTGGTTTAACTTCCTTTCTGTCTCTGTAATCATTTGGTATTAATGACCTGTAGATGTTTTACTGATATTTGCATTATTCACCGGTATCAGTGTATTATCAACACTATTAAGCTGGTATTTGGCCCACTTTTTCTGGTCCGATAATGTGCACACCTTTTTAAATGTTCATGTCCTTTGTACCAGCTCTAAATACCCATTTTTGTAAATTCTGACAAATTTAGAGATATATATCTGGAAATATTGTTGTAAATTGATAATAGACCTGATAAGGAACTTGAGGGAGACGGGTACCTGTTCTGACTGCCCTACTGGTACAGACCCAGTTCTGGTAAGGGCTGATTTGGAATTTATGCATTATTCATTCTCTCTTGGGTGCTGATTGGATCTATTAACAGGTAATGCAAACTTACTGTCTGTCTTCCTTGTGTTATTTATGTTGGTTGTTTAACGGTCAAATTCTTCTCGGTGTTGTTTGTTCTTGTTGTTTATTTGAGGGTTGAACCCTTTCTGCCTTTCCTTGTCCCTGTGTTGACCTTGATTTGATAAGCTTTGCATATCTAATTATATTGACTTGATCTCTCTCTCTGCACTGATTCTATTATTTCTGAGGTCAAGCAGTGAAGCTTCTCCAAAATGTTTTTTGTCCTTTCCTTTTTTTGAAAGAAAGGTAAGAGGCCCTCAAATTTCATTTATGATGATAGAAGTTGTGTCTAAATTATATGGTCTAGTAACATGAAAAAAAAAAAAAAAAAAAAAAAACAGCAGAAGTGGTATGGGGATCTTTTCCATTTTTAAAAAGAAATGAATAAGAAGATTACAACACCCATTTTGAGTCGGTGCTTGGAGACTTCCGTGCTCACTACCTGCTTCAATACCAGCACATACTGGTGCATGGTTAATTTGCAATCCAGGCCTCCAATTCCTCTATAATTTTTGAGATTCGTGCCACGTTAATTAGTAACTTGCACCTCAAGTACATGGGGTGCCCTGTTGGTACCAATATCCGAATTTTGTTAGTCATTATGATGTTTGTGCTTTTTGACTTAGAGCTTGACTCTAAATCCTTGATACTTTCTCTTACTTTCCTGTTGAGAATGCGCTAGCTGTACATGTTTAATTGATATATATTTGGATAATTGTTGCAAGTTGTAATTGTTAATTAACTTATATTTGTCTTTCGGATCAAAGAGAAAAGTTGCACACCCTATTAATGAATGACATCACTTGTACTTAGCTTTAAATTAATTGATATTTGTAAATCTCATTGGTACCTAAAGTAAAAGCTATGTTAATTAAATTAAATTAGTTTATGTTAATTAAAAGCTTTAAATTAATTGTTATTTTTATTTTTTAATCCAAGGCCATCTAAACTTTAATTGACCCTATTAAAAATTCAGCAGACTAAAATTTCAACGACCTGGATATTTTTAAAGAATAATTATATGACCCCCCTCCACATCCCCACCCACCCACTCCCATCCCCCTATCATCTCTCATATCTTAAATAGATTTTAACTTCCATGAACTAACTTAACTAATTAGTTTAATTAAATTTATTCAAAACACTATGGTCTCCCAAGTTAATTAAATTCATAGATATAAATACTTCAAAAATAATAAATTAATACTTGCAAAGTAACATATTAATACTTGCATGTCTAACTTAATATGACTATAGAGGGAGGGGGGGGTGCTACTCAAACTACATAGGGAGAAGAATCATACACATTTTTAGAGGTGGATTTTTCTTTTTTCAATGTCGACCATATTTCTCATGATCTATGAGGAATTTTGAGAATCTAAAACCACAAACGTATTCTACACAATTTTATCTTTTAAATGAGATCTACTATAACATACGTTCGAGTTCATCGTCACACAAGTATTTATACCTCATTGTGCAAGTATTTATACCTATACTTGTAAGTATTTATCCCTAATCGTGGATCCCGCATCTCCGCATCAACCTTTTCCAATCGTTCATGTGTCAACCTTTCTCTAATAAAAATAGTTGACCACATATGTATAAATACTTTAGTGCATAGGTATAAATACTTGACATTAATACTTTTAAATGTCAGCAATGTCATATGTGAAAAATACTAGAGTATAAATACTTAAATGACGAGGTATAAATACTTGTGTGATGACGAGCTCGAAAGTATGTCATCATGGATCTCATTTGAAAGATAAAATTGCGTAGAAGACGTTCGTGGTTTTAGATTCGCAAAATTCCTTATAAATCATGAAAAATGTAGACGAGATTGAACAAATAAAATTGGAGAGATAATGGAAGATGAGAGTGGAGGAACAATTATCAGGGTCTATTTTTAAAATTGTTATGTCGAACTAAATATATTTACTAATCGGTAGTCAATATATATAATATTTCTTCACATTAGAAATCATATATAATTAAAATCATCAAATTAATTTGAAACACATATCTCTCATTTCTATGGGGTGTAAATTAACGGAGCGGATTCGGAGCGAATAATACTAATACTATATCCGTATTCGTCTTTCAGTGAGCATATATAGATAGTAAATGGATATTAAAATTAAAAACCATATCCGCCTTAAATGAATACAGATAGGGAGCGGATAATCTACGGATACAGATTCGAATACGGATACAAAACAAATAATTGTCGGATAATTGAGCTATGCACTTTAAGATATAAAATAGTGACTTGTTATTGTCTTGAAACAAGGATTAAAACCAATTTAATAGAGACTAAAAGCATACTACATTCACGGCCTAAAGTCTTGAATGGAAAATAATAGAGAGTGAAGAAATGAAAGGAAAAATGAAAAGAAATTGTATTATTGTAACACCATTCGCAGCAAAAAAACAAAGGTAAATTGAAAACCAGCCACATTATCATTTATACCACAACTAATTAAACTGAAATTAATATAAGATAATATATAACAACTTCTATCTGGAACAATAAAATCAAAGTTGTTGGGAGTAATTTGGGATCCGGACAATTGCGGATATGGATATTCACCTTCATGAAATTATCTATATCCATATCTACAATTTTTTCATCTTATACAAAAATTTATCCGTATCTATATTCATTTAATCTAGATTCGGATAACCTCCGAATACGGAGCGAATTATCCATATCCGTTTACATCCCTACATAGAAATCATCACTTTAATTAAATGAACTATGCCCAATTTTAGCGAGGTGGATGCTCTTGCCTCGTTGCAACGCAAACCATATTCGTTCAAGACGATTTAAAATTAGAGATAAAGGAGAGAATGCCACCCAGAAATGATAGATGTGTAAGAGGAAGCATCCCTAGCAAAAGAGGGCCCAACTAATTGGATAACATAGGATAATGCACAGAAAATTATTGGTGACCAACCTAAATAAAAAGCCACACTTGTTAGTTAACTAATTGGATAACATAGGATAATGCACATAAAATTATTGGTGACCAACCTAAATAAAAAGCCACACTTGTTAGTTGCGCCAAAATTTTTTATTGTACAGAAAATATTAATTATATTTAACGAATTAAGAAAGATGTGGATAACTTTTTCGAAATAATAGAAGGAATCGTATCATATATGGTTCTTTTTTGGATTTAAAAAAAAAAAAATCACATAAATGTTATGGTTCTTTAGATTGTCTTTTACAACGTCTTCATTGAAGGGAAGAAAAAAGAAAAAAATGAGAACCTCGCCGTACTTGATTGACATCAATTACTTACTTTATAATAAAAATTTTTGAGAGAGAAGTGAAGTGAGCTGCGTGTTTAAATGTGAATTTTGTTCACCACCAATTCATATGTAGCGGAGGTGAATTCTTTTATTCAAATAAAAAAGTACAGGAGGTGGGGGCAAAACTTCAAATCAAGATCAGATCCGGTCAAATAAATCGCATAGAATGATCTTCTGATTCGTATAGATATGATCTATGCTATCTGTTAAACGATATAGTTAACTTCAACATAAAACGCATCGTAATCAGATAGCATAGATCATAAAAAATTCAAAAATAAAAAGTCTTGAATCTTCAAGTCGCATAGATCTTGTAAGTTCTCATTTATGTTGAAGTTACAAGTCTTGAATCCATACATCTATAAAAACTCAAATCACATCTTCAAATCGCATAAATCGAACAAGATGAACAGTTCGGATCGACCGTTAGGATTTTAAAAACTCAAATATTGAGCCGTAGCACTGTAGCCTTACCCCATATATATATGAGGAGGGTTCAAATGCCTCAAATTTTTGTGCCTCCATCATGCCTCCATTTTTAAAATTTTTAATAACTCCAAATTTAAATCTTAAAATTCAAAATAAAACCATTGGATATGAACTACATCATTTTATCTATGTATATGTAAAAAATTATGTCATTTCAACTTTGTTTTTATTATCATCTTGAGCTTGTAAAAATGTATATTAATGTGGATAATTTCTAGACGTTAATTTTTCAACTTATTGATTCATATAAAATCAAAATCAAAATGTTATATTTTTCTATAGGCACATAAATAAAATAACATAGATTACATCTAACGGTTTTATTTTGAGTTATTTAAGTTTTTAGAAATGGAGGCATGATGGAGGCACAAAAAATGGAGGCATTTGAACCCTTCTCTCTCTCTCTCTCATATATATATATAAATCACAAACGGTCAAATTAAAAAGAAAACACAAATAAAAGCAAAAACGATGTTGTATGTGACATTTACCATTGGCAGAAAAAAACACAAGCGATGCCATAGAACAAGCGATGCCATAGAACAGGCAGCGACCCACAGTCAATCACACTTACGATCAGTTGCCAAACAAAAGCGATGGTATTGGGTACGTGCCACCCGATGACCGAATGACCTCTGCCAATGCTATATTGGTATATTGATTAACGTCATCTATTTTGAGCCGATATCAGTGTATTTACATTTTCTATCGGAGCGATATGCATTGGATTGGACTCCGATGGTGGAACGCGATTCTAACCAATATAAAAGAGTTTTTTTTTTTTTTAGTAGTGAAAGCTTTATAATTTTGATTAGAAACCTTAATTTGTTGAGCTATTGATCTAAGTGTCTATATTGCAAATTACAAGTACTAAACATGTACCTAGTCTTAAAAATCAGAAAAATTGATTAAATTAATAATGTAGAAATGCTATTTTAGAAGTGTCTATGTCATTTCTGGAAAGTTAGCATATTTCAGATGCTTAAAGAAAACATTAATTAGTGCAGTAATCACTATATAGTTAAACACTGCATTTTATTGATTTCCTTTTGAAAAAATATGCACAAAATATATGCCCTGATTCTCTTTAATATTATTATTAGAAAAAGTTTCGCTTTGTCACTGTTTTTTATATAAGAAGTTGGATCAAGTTATCAAATTATCTATATTTAAAGTTGTGACCTCCTACAAATACATTATCTTTTGTTACCAGTGAAAAGACTGTTTTTTTTTTTTTTGAGTAAATGTTGGAGGTCAAGTCATCAAACTATTTAATATTCTTATTATACGTACAACAAATAATTTTTTCTATTCGGATTTTAAATTCATGATCTTTTACATAGAGATTATATGTCTTTGCCACTAGACCAAAGACTAGGTCTTCTGATTTTTTTTTTATTAATTTTTATAATTTATCCAACTATACAGAACAACTGGCACACTATATAAAGTTATGTCTTCCTCACAAAGAGCATGGACCCATTCATTACCTTATATACGCATACAAAACCCTTAATCTTATATACCCCATTTTCAGCACTAAGTGAGGGAGCAAAACCAACAAAAGTCTCTCCATCCCTCAAATGGAAATTTTGGCAACCCTCACAGTGCTACTTCTCCTTTGCTCCATCTACTTCCTATGGAAATTATACTCCCTCCAATGCAACAAAAATTGCTACTTGATAGACTATGTGTGCTTTAAGGCACCACGAGACCAGCAAGTCACACGAAAAATTGCCGGCGAGATCATAGAGCGCAACCGGTCACTTGGCTTATCTGAGTATAAGTTCCTGCTAAAGGTGATTATTAACTCGGGCATGGGGGTCCAAACATATGCCCCGAAAAACATCATAGAAGGACGCGAAACATCACCGACATTTGATGATGCATTTCACGAAATGGATGGATTTATCAACACCGCAGTGAATGAATTATTCAGAAAAACCAATATTTCACCACGTGACGTGGATCTGTTGGTGATGAACATTTCAGGATTCTCCCCCGCTCCATCACTGACTGCTAGAGTTGTGCGCAGATACAAAATGCGGGAGGATGTAAAAACTTACAATCTCTCGGGCATGGGGTGTAGCGCAAGCTTGGTATCCCTTGATTTGGTTAGAAATACTCTTCTTTCAGGAAAGAAAACCATAGCCTTGGTCTTAAGCTCAGAATCACTAAGCCCTAACTGGTACCCTGGCAAAGACAAATCCATGATGCTTAGCAACATCCTTTTCCGAACCGGAGGCGCTGTCATGCTACTGACCAACGATCCAGCAATGCGAGCCCGGGCAAAGATGCGTTTGAAATGCCTAATCCGTGCACACACCGGGGCAAATGACAATGCATATAACTGTGCCATGCAAAAAGAAGACGATGATGGTGTTGTTGGGATGCACCTTGGCAAGAGCCTTCCGAAAGCCGCAGTGCATGCATTCTCGGAAAATTTTCAACGCCTCCTTCCGAAAATTCTACCATACCGAGAACTCGCACTCTATGTTTACCGTACCATAAAGCAAAAGGTGGTAAAACCAGCCGGGAAAGGGAACTTGGCCATGGCACAGATCGATTTCAAGACTGGTATCGATCACTTCTGCATACACACAGGTGGGCCTGCAGTGATTGAAGCGATTGGACGTGCTTTGCGGTTGAGCAAGTACGACACTGAACCTGCCAGTATGGCATTACACCGGTGGGGTAACACGTCGTCGTGCAGCATATGGTACGTATTGGGTTACATGGAGGCGAAAAAGAGGTTAAAGAAGGGGGATAGGTTGCTGATGATAACCTTTGGTACCGGATTCAAATGCAACAGTTGCATGTGGGATGTGAATAGGGATTTGGTAGATGGGGGTGCTTGGGAGGATTGTATCAAAAACTACCCACCAGAAACCCTAGTTAATCCTTACATGGAGATGTATGGATGGGTGGCTGACGAGACTGACGAGACATTCAATCGGGAGGAAAGAGTAGAGGAGTTCAGAAGATTACACTGAGAAAGAAGCAAAAAGAGGAAAAATAAAGAAGCATCAAAGCATGAGTTATATATACCTGTAATTAATCACCACCACCTACACCTCGTACCAGAATCACTGTATCAGGTTTATATATAGTTACATCTACATTAATTTATTTCTCATGAATTATATTTAAGTTGTTATTCTTTTTACATTTTGAGATTACAGAAGTGAATTGTTATTTTGATGCTAATTGAAAATAATAGGAGATTTGTAAGTTAATATATATATTTGTATCTGAAGATTAGCAATTGATTTGTTTAGTTTGCCGTTGATTTGGTAACGATTAATTTGGCTATTGACTTAATAAGTGAATAAAATATTAGTATCTGAAGCTATTGCAATAGTTAAGACAATTTAAACAAATATGATTATTTTTTACACTTTGTTGTTATGGAGTTTGAGCTGGTTGGGTTGCAGTGCTTTGTTGTTAGGCCCCGGAATAAATAGATAGATAACAACGAATTTTGCCTATTTAACAACGAATCATCCCATTTCTCTCTTCTATCCAGAGGAGCTGCAGCAGAGCTCACGGCATCGTGCTTGTTCAATATGCTCATGTTTACATCACAACAATTTTCGGGTTTCCAAAACTTATCTGACTCCTATTTTCAACTGAAAATAATATTTTATTTCTAAATAAAAAGTTTGACTGGTATTTTAATTACATTTCACAAAACACACAGATTGAAAATTAATATTTAAAACATATGAGAATCAATCTTTTATTTAATGACAAAAACAATATGCTTCACATGAGAGGTTGCAGATTTCAAACACAAATAAAAGTGGATATTAAATAGTTGTGTGACTTCCACTCAAATCTTCACTAAAAAATATAACAATCAAAACACATGTAAACTAATTTTTCAAGAATAAATATAATTTTCGGAACATATCAACTAAATAATTTAACCAATTAATGAGAAGACAATTAAGAAATCAAAACAAAAAAAATATGCAATAATATGCTAATTAAATAAACAAATCCTGACAAGGTCCCACTTGTCATGGCCCAAGGGATTGAGTCTCTTTCTCTCTTTTCCTGCTCAGCCCGACCAATTTAGCGTTGCTGGTAGTTAACTGTTGCTTGATTTCTTGCTTTCTCCATGGAAAAGCTTTGCGCAATTTCTCTTCTTACCGACGTTGGTATGAGCATTAAATTGTTATCTCATGTTCTTCTTTAATTTAAAGTCATTAATGACTGAGAAACAGCTTTGTTGGTTCTGGTGTATTGTTATTTTGTTCTTGATTGCAAATTATTGTTATACCCTTGATTTCCTCTTCTTGTTGTGGCCAAACTAAATGGTTAAATTCCTGTTAAGTATCAAGTATCAAGTATGATTATTCTAAATTGTGATAAATCTAAAGCCATTATCTGAGATAAGGTCAATCGATATAGTCACTGTTGCCTTGTTTGGTTGATTGATTCTTGAGAGAAACTTTTGTATTACCACTTCTTTCAACCTATATATACAATTTAATATCTCCATAATCCTCTGTGTGGCTGGCCACCAGTCAGTACCAGCTTTTGAATTTGCTATTCAATGAGATAATCAACCTATTGATGACAATTCCTCACTTATGCTTGTAATTGGAACTATAAACTAATTGATTTCTGGTTTAACTTCCTTTCTGTCTCTGTAACCATTTGGTATTAATGCCCATAGATGTTTTACTGATATTTGCATTATTCACCGGTATCAGTGTATTATCAACACTATTAAGCTGGTATTTGGCCCACTTTTTCTGGTCCGATAATGTGCACACCTTTTTAAATGTTCATGTCCTTTGTACCAGCTCTAAATACCCATTTTTGTAAATTCTGACAAATTTAGAGATATATATCTGGAAATATTGTTGTAAATTGATAATAGACCTGATAAGGAACTTGAGGGAGACGGGTACCTGTTCTGACTGCCCTACTGGTACAGACCCAGTTCTGGTAAGGGCTGATTTGGAAGTTTATGCATTATTCATTCTCTCTTGGGTGCTGATTGGATCTATTAACAGGTAATGCAAACTTACTGTCTGTCTTCCTTGTGTTATTTATGTTGGTTGTTTAACGGTCAAAATCTTCTCGGTGTTGTTTGTGCTTGTTGTTTATTTGAGGGTTGAACCCTTTCTGCCTTTCCTTGTCCCTGTGTTGACCTTGATTTGATAAGCTTTGCATATCTAATTATATTGACTTGATCTCTCTCTCTGCACTGATTCTATTATTTCTGAGGTCAAGCAGTGAAGCTTCTCCAAAATGTTTTTTGTCCTTTCTTTTTTTTGAAAGAAAGGTAAGAGGCCCTCAAATTTCATTTATGATGATAGAAGTTGTGTCTAAATTATATGGTCTAGTAACATGAAAAAAAAAAAAAAAAAAAAAAACAGCAGAAGTGGTATGGGGATCTTTTCCCTTTTTAAAAAGAAATGAATAAGAAGATTACAACACCCATTTTGAGTCGGTGCTTGGAGACTTCCGTGCTCACTACCTGCTTCAATACCAGCACATACTGGTGCATGGTTAATTTGCAATCCAGGCCTCCAATTCCTCTATAATTTTTGAGATTCGTGCCACGTTAATTAGTAACTTGCACCTCAAGTACATGGGGTGCCCTGTTGGTACCAATATCCGAATTTTGTTAGTCATTATGATGTTTGTGCTTTTTGACTTAGAGCTTGACTCTAAATCCTTGATACTTTCTCTTACTTTCCTGTTGAGAATGCGCTAGCTGTACATGTTTAATTGATATATATTTGGATAATTGTTGCAAGTTGTAATTGTTAATTAACTTATATTTGTCTTTCGGATCAAAGAGAAAAGTTGCACACCCTATTAATGAATGACATCACTTGTACTTAGCTTTAAATTAATTGATATTTGTAAATCTCATTGGTACCTAAAGTAAAAGCTATGTTAATTAAATCCTTGACAGGGGTTGTCAAGTGTATAAAATTTAAATCTTAATTGATTAATCAAGTAATTTGATAAAGGGTTCAATTAATTAAATGGGCTAATATTGAGCCGAGAAATGAACTTCGCTAAAAGAAATTGAAAATGGAAAGTAAAGGATTTAATTAAACTCTGAATATGAGATTCTATTTAAAATTTTTATCAAGTGGGTTAATTAAATAATTAGGGGTGCTAATGGGCGGGCCATACCTGTTCGGCCTGTTTGTCCACAGGCCATTCTGTTCATTTTGACATTCTACAAGTATAAGAAGTCTTAGTTCTCATAATATTCAGCGACCCCAATTTGAGTGTGAATTTAGTTATAAAAGGAGCCCTGAAGCTAAAGACCTGGCTTGTGGCCTTGAGGGCAATTTGACAATGTCTCAAGTGAAGATTATTACCACCTCAAAAGTTCACCTCCCTGCCGGTACTGATTATCCACCCCCCGGCTCGACCATACCACTCTCCTTCTTAGATGTCTGGTGGGTTTCATTTCAACCCATGAAATTTCTATTTCTCTACCCCAGCACCACCGTCTCTACTGCTTCTTTCGATTCTTTCAAGTCTTCCCTTGCCCTTACCCTACCCCACTTCCACCACCTTGCCGGTGATCTCACGTATTTGCCTGTCTCTGACGATGTAGCCATCGTATGCTCAGATGATTCAGGTGTCACCGTCATCGAGGCAGAATCAGACCTTGACATCTGTCGCCTTGCTGGTGACCCCACACATGATGTGGAATCCTTCTTCCAGCTAGTGCCCAACACATTTCATGAAGAAATGCCGATGCCAATTCTCACTGTCCAATACACTAAGTTCTCTGGCAGCGGGGTCGCAGTTGGCATCTCTACTCATCATACAGCCATGGATGCATGGGGCTTATGGCAATTTATAGATTTTTGGGCCAAGACGTCCCGTGATGGCATAGCGCCATCAGGCTTGGCGCCCATACATGACCGAGCAGTTATTGTGTACCCGGGTAAAGAGGAGACTAAGAAAGAGAGACTGAATGCCTTTGCTCCCAACCGACCAAAGGCAAGTAAATGTACTGTTAAATCGACATTTTGTTTACCACAAAATTAAGCTTGGGAAGATTAAATTTCATTGACATTGACATGCATATACTGATATACAGAATGCAGGCTTGGCAGCTATATATTGTGAGTGAAAAATTAGTTCACTTAAAAGTATATATGTAAATAAAAAATCTAATCGAAGGTGCATCCATAAAAATAATTAATTAAGGTTAAGTCTGCAAATTAAATTTCCATTCTTTTTTTTTTCCGGAGAGCATTGCAGATTAATCCAGTCGCCAGTATATCCGATCTCAAGAAACTCACACGGAGGGTATTTACACTAGATCTGACAACCATCCAACTTCTCAAGCAACGAGCAATTCATGAAAAACCAGCCGATAATTCGTCGCCTCCCACAACTTTTCAAGTCCTCGCAGCACATACTTGGATCTCATTGGCCCGTGCAAGAGGCATCACGAGTGAAAACAACAAACCCACATACATGTTCTTCCTTATTGATGGTCGAACCCTGCTTCCTTCCCCCATGAGCCTTTCATACACAGGCAACTGTTTGTTCCCTTCCATTGTGCATTCTACCGGCAGTGCGCTTATGCCTGACAATGGGTTTGGACAGACCTGCGCTACTATTGCAGAGACCGTGAGAGCGGACAAAGAAAGAGTAATGGGATGTAATGGCCAGGAGAAACTTGTGTTAATTAATTTAGCATCAATGAGTGGTTTGAAGATTTTTTTTACAGGATCGAACAGACTGCAGATGTACCGAGCGGATTTTGGGTGGGGTATACCGGAATTGGTGGCGCTTGTGTCGATGAATGGCGATGGTGAAGTGATGATGTCAGCCGGGAAGGAGAAAGACAGTGTGCAAATAACAGTGGGGCTCAAGGAAGACATGGAGGCATTCATCCAAGCGTTTGAGGGAGGGCTGAATTCTCTCAAGCAGTAATCGCAAGTGTTGTTAAATTAATTCAATAAACTTGTTATATGTCGTGGTGAATATGGGCAAGAAAAATTATATTTATATAAAATGAAAAGAGGCATGCATAAGAAGATGAAATATTAATTACTTGCTAGAAAAGAGGCGAAGCTTTGATGAAATAGTGATTACTGCACTAATGTTTTATATTAAATAAGATATAATTTACAAAATGATCATACTTGAGAAATGAGACTCTAATAACTTGGCTCTTTTATTAATTGCTGAGGCAATTTATTGACTGATTTAAAAGAAAGCACAATGTATATATTCGATAAATCATATCTAATTCTTTTAATTTATTCATATTCTCTTTCGATTACTTCATGAAAAATTCAAGAATTTGTTTTTATCAATTCTAATTTCTAAAATGTAATTATAGTAAAATGGTAGTAGATGAATTATAACACTACAATTAAATTAAAAGCAGTTGGGTCAAATTCTCTAGTATAGTACTGTTCTGACGAGAATTTTCCGTTTTTAAGCAAATAGATAAAATCCTTCTAATATATCTAAATTTTAGGATACTTCATTTATTTTTTTAAAACTTTTTATATATTAACAGAGAAAATTAAAAAAAAAAAACTGGGTTAGGATCAGTGGCATTAGTACCAACCTTAACTTTAAAATCTGTACAACTCCTACCCATCTTTCTACCATAAAAATTTATTGGTATCATTTGTTCTATTTTTCTCTCTTGTTTTTTAATATTTTCTATACACAAAAAGTTCTCCGCTCTGCTCTACGCTATTCAACTACTTACGTAAAGTTTTCCAACAAAATGATATTGTTCCACTATTTTGATAATTATTCAATATTGTTCGGCAATAAATTCGATAAATTTAAAGTGCAGAATGTTCGATTTATTGTCAATCTCGTTAGATTTAATATCAACATTGAGCATATATATAATCTAATTATAGATTGTTTACTATCATATATGATTGTCAATTAAAGTGATCAAATAAGGTAATAGACAATTAATATATTCATTAGGATGTGGTCTATAAATGTGTAGAACAATTTAGGCAAAGATCAAATCATTGATGGATTGATTTTGAAATTTGCAATTAAGGAAACCAATTCTCCAGCTGCTACACGAATTTTGATGCAGTTGCACGCCTTTTGATGAATAAATGATTGGTCCCCAAGGCATAAGGTAACCAAGAAAATCATAAAAACTCAACATATGTTTTTCTTTTAAGAAAAATGCAGTTCTGTGTGTTTTCTCTTCTTCTTTCATCATCCAAGAATAGAGAAAATAAACCCATTAGAAAAATTTGGAGATGATTTATTAAGGGTCACACCTTATTGTCTTGGAATACTTATTTCTCGATTCGACGACAAAAGGCGAGAATGACTTCTTGCCATTGAAAATTTGTCTCGTGCTCACGGAGACAACTTGCTTTACTATGGTTTTGATTATTCCATGATAAGCGACATGAAATCAAGTATTATATTATGCACTTAAGATTTATATTTTGAGTCTATTTGGTATAGAACGGTCTTTAGGTTAAGGTGGAAAACTGTTTCTCCTTCTCTGAATGTAAGCGTTTGACTCCTAGATGAAATGTAATTATTTGATATCTAAATAAGACGTAATTATTTGACATTTATAATTCCCCAAGAATTCTTACAACAATTGAAACTCAGGTATAAGTTTACGCTTTGCAATTTTAGTACTACACTGTACTTGAGGGCCTACTTTACCATGCTTTATGGTTAAGGTTTCTGTCAAGTACAAAAGTGACAGCCTGACGAACTCTTTATGATTTATTAAATAATATAATGAAAGAATTTCTTTGTACCTCAAAATTACATTGATAAATTATTTATGGTACAATGGTCTTTGCATGTATCTCCCTAAAAATCATTATTTGGTACAATGGTACCAGAGGAATATTTTTAGTATGGGTACTAATGTTGTAAAAAAACCTTGCAATTAGGGTTTATATAAAATGGATTATTATTATGTGATTGATTAAAATCGAATGTTTTTAGTTAGCTTTGGCTTTTCATGTATGTACACATGGGCAGATCCATGCACAAATTGGGGTAGACAAGTGCCTATCTCTGGATTTCAATATTTTATTTCAATCCAGCATTAATTGCTTAATGTGTCTACTCCTTATTGGATATAGTGCCTACTTCTAATTTGAGTTAGTCTGATCTTGAATCGATTTCTTCTAAATTTTGGTTGATTTTGTGTATTTCATTTTTTTCAAATATGTGATACTCTATTTCGTAAATATAATGAAAGATGATAAGAGAACAAGAAAGATCTAATGATGAGACCTATTATTACAATTCTAAGAAATGGGTTGGCCGAACTTTTTGTGTCTTTTATTATTCAACACTTATATTTGAGCTAAATTTTTATCTAAACTTTGACTTTAATTTGCTAATTGGCTAAGAATAGTCCCACTTTAAAGTGTGTCAAATAATTTTTTAATTAGCTGACTAAAAATATTTCAATGTTGTGTCAATCGATTTTATGATAATAACATATTTTATAATAAACATAGTTATAGGGATTGAGTTGTAATTGTGCATCTGATAAGTTAATGGATTTGAAGCTGATTAATTATTTGAATTCGATTGGTGCCCTATCCTGACAGAAACCCTGAATCTGCTATGTACAAGTATACATAACAAATAAATTTAATGTTAAATTATATACCTATTTCATAGTGGAATATAAGTGATATAATATAATTTATAAAAATATATAATAAAAATTTATGCAGCTGATTAACCGAAAATTGTCAATTAATCAGTTTTGTGGCGCTGATTTGGCATTCGATCAGAATAATTAAAATTTAGTAGAACTAGGGTATTCTTAAGCTCACCAATTCTTTGGCGAGTTTAGATCTGAAACCTATGAGAATGACATCAAATGAATAATCTAAACATTTGAAACCGTTTTGTCTCATGAGTAATGTGTTTACATGTTAAATTTATAAGTTTTTGAATTAATTTAGTATAAAGTCAAACGGTAAAAAAAAAAAAAAGTTTACAAATTAATTTTAATAGATTCATTTATCATCGTTTTTTAGACAGCTTAACTTTATACTAAATTAATTGAATATTTATAAATTTGACATGTTAATGTGTGTGTGTGTGTGTGTATAGCTTGTGAAGTAGATCGGTTTGAACATTTAAATTTGTTATTTGAAGTCAAACCAATTAATCCAAACAATTAACGTTCATGGTTTGTGAATTATGATGTACTTATTGAATAAAAAAAAAATCGACTCTAAAGAATGGACCCAAAATATTTTCCAGTTCTGTCTACCACATATAAATCCACATATTCTAATTATATACCTCATATTATTTTATATCAGTTTTTATAAATAAAATATTATTCTCATAATTGTAACCTCGGGGGTCATTGTTTATAGCTGAGCTAAGAAAGAAATTGCACACGGTCCCATATTTTTGCTGTATAGGACCAAAATTCTGAGCATGGCCCCATGTGTGTGCGACATATATGTTGGTATATTTTCTAATTTTTGTTAAGCATAAATGCATAATGCATGCTCAAAATTCAATAATAAGTTAACCCATGGTTAAATTTTGTTGTGCTTATTTCTCTTAATGCTCTTAAATTTTAAAAGAGTGTTAATATTGATTAGACTTCTGTGTTATATATATACAAGAGGACAAACATAGTACACAACAAGTTTTGTAGTAATTAAGGATAATTCTAGCATGTCATTTATTTGTTACATTTAAACATATTGTTTCAATTAAGAAAATTAAAAAAAAAAACAACTAATAATCCGAAATAATATTTTTCAATTTTGATACGTGGTGATTAAAATAGAAATAAATACCTCACATTCTTTTCTTAATTAAAAAGAAGAAGTGAATTGTTGGATATGATTTTGTAAATATGATATAATTAGTAGTGTAATTTGCAAAAGAAACAAACCTAAAACTGTTGACATTTAAAGAAAGACAACGATCGATCTCTTGGCAGATGTACTACGTGATGTTAGGTATAGCTTTTTAATGCAATGACTTTAAGATTTAGCTGTATCAATAGTAGATTAAATTAATTAAATCTCTAACAACAAAATTAGACCTCATTTTTTCAGTGCTGTACCGTGCCTTTATTCTAAAGACCCTACCGCAGCTACATTAATTAATTTCATTCAGCTAGGGAATACTGATGGGAGCTAGGCCTCCAAATTGAGTAATATACTTAAAACAATTTAAACAAATATGATTTTTGTTTTTAAACTTTGTTGTTATGTAATTTGAGCTGGTTGGGTTGCAGTGCTTTTATTGAAAGAACAAGCTGGTACATTTTGTATCAAAGCAAAGTAGGAAATATTGCAACAGCCCATATTGCAAGATATCAAAGCAAGGAAAGAAATAATGCAGCATCTAATATTCGGTATCAAAGCAAGCAAGGATGGCAAGATATTGGAGCAGCAGAATTTATTCTTTATTCTATGAGATTTGTTGTTCTAAAATAAGCTTTGTAATATTTAGTTTCCATACACTAGTGGAAAAACTGAAATCAGAATCGGCCTATTTGGATCGGCTGTATGAACCAACCGATACTAATACCTATCTGGATCGGTTTTATCAATAAAACCGATACTAAAAGCTAATGAAAACACAGCACATGAACTAATTGGATCGGTTCCTAGCTAAGAACCGATCCTAATACTTGATAATTAGGATCAGTTCTTAGCTTAGAACCGATCCTGATACTATTTTTTTTTTCAAAGATGGTTCTGCAAAAAAAAAAAAAAAATCGTATCAGGATCCTGATACTATTTTTTTTTTTTGAACCAACTTTGAAAAAAAAAAAGTATCAGGATCGATTTTTTTATAAAAAACCGATCCTGATTATTGTAGTATCAGTATCGCCTTCATCAGGATCGGTTGTATTCCGATACTAATATGCGTATATAACCGATCCTGATTCCATATTTTCCACTTGTGATACATGAATGTCTATAGAAAATATAATAAATAGGCATGCATATGGAGTCCGAAATAAAAGAAGAAAAGTAGAGACATCTCTCTGTAAAATAATGTTTAGAATATATGAAAAACTAGGAGGGAAGGGTGTTTCTGGGAGTGTTGTGTTCTTTTATTTTTCGTAATATGGTATCAGAGTAGGAAGATTGACCTGGTGATATAGTTACGAGAATTATAGTTCTTCGTCTTTAACTGCTATTCTCTGTACTATATTGCTCTAAGGAGTCTTTTATTCTTGTTTGTGTTCACCATGGTAGATGCTTCTGCCTCCGAAACTGCTACTCTACTTAAGAAATTAACCCAATTAATTAACTTACAACAAAGCCAGTTAATGGCCATGCAACAGACTCCTTTAGCAACACCACCACTTGTTACCCCTCCCACGGCAGAAACTCCTCTTCATCCTAATACGATTCCCATTAAACCAGATGAGAAGAATTACTCCTTGTGGTCACAATCTATGCGAATGTACATCAAGGGACGAGAAAAACTGAAGCATATCATAGAATCTGCTTCAGCTACTGATAACCCGATGTTCAAGAGATGGGATGTAGATGATACAGTGGTAAAAGATTGGATCTGCAACTCCCTCGATGCCAACCTTTTATGGCAAATTTCTCAGATACCCGATAGCCAAACAAGTATGGGATGCAATTGCAACCACGTTCTATGATGGAAGTGATGCTGCTCAGGTATTTGATTTAAACAAACGGGTGAATAAAGTAAGCCAAGCGGGTAGAAATGTAGAAGAATATTACAATGAACTGCAAGATCTTTGGTTAGAAATTGATTTTTGTCGCCCGAATCCCATGGATTGTGCAACAGACATAGAAAAGTTTGATAAATTTATTCAAGAATCTCAGGTTTATGCATTTTTGGATGGTCTTGATGACAAACTTGATAACGAGCGAGCGAATGTTTTACAAATGTCACCATTTTCAACTCTCGAACAAGCATTTGCTCGGGTAAGAAAAGAGGCTACTCGGCAAGAGGTGATGAATAAAAGAGATGAGGGAGCAAATCAGATCTCAGCTGCCATGATATCCAGAGGGAAAGAAATTTTGAGGTAAATCACAATTCACACAAAAGCTCATCTTTTGTTGACAAATCTGGATTAAAATGTACCCATTGTGGCCAAACAAGACACACTAAAGAACAATGTTTTCAACTAGTGGGGTATCCTGATTGGTTTAAAGACAAACGAAAGGAAAAACAGAATTTGTCTGGGAAAGGTCGGGTTGCTATTGCATATACAGATGGAGGGTCGCACGGGTCAAATCAACCCGGAAACAATACAATGCGAACCACAGCATCCAATCAAAGTTTAGAAGGAGTAATTAGATAGCAACCTCACTGGTCTGATCTCACAAACCATACTGGAAGTGATGGGCAAACTCAAGGTGAGACCACTAGTGCATCTGGACAAGCAAGTCTTTAAGCCACAGGACTTCACACTATCGGTTTTGGTGCTGCAAACCAAGGTATATTGGGTACAGTAACAAATCAAGGTAATTTTAATGCTATTTGTAATTTTTCAAAAGTAGAAGAATGGGTGTTAGACTCAAGAGCTACAGATCATATGACGTATTCCAAAAAAGATCTTATAAACTTTAAAGAACCTCGAAAAAATGGTATCTTTAATGCTAATGGTATATGTTATCCAGTGAGTGGTGCTAGAGATGTATCGGTATCTCCAAACTTGACCCTAACAAATACTCTAATTGTTCCATCATTGTCTTCCAAACTTATTTCAATTGGACAACTAACAAGAGAGTTAAATTGCGTGATTCTCATGTTTTCAGATTATTGTATTTTCCAGGATATTCAAACCAAGCAGATTTTGGGCCGTGGTACTAGGAGAGGAGGATTGTAGTACCTAGACACTATGAAGACTGGAGATTCTTTAATAAGTGTTAACTCTACATAATTGAGAAATAGAATCTGGTTGTGGCATAAAAGACTAGGGCATCCCTCATTTGGGTATATGCAAAAGGTTTTTCCTCATTTTTTATTGGCTTAAATAATGAACAATTTGTGTGTCAGACTTATATTAAGGCAAAAAGTCATCGGTCAACTTATTTAGCAAATGACAATAAAAAACTTGCTCCTTTTGATTTTGTACATACCAATGTGTGGGGGCCATCCCCGGTTATATCTAAATCTGGGTATAGGTGGTATTTAACTATTACTGATGATTGTTCCCGAATGACATGGTTGTATTTGCTAAAAAACAAAGATGAGGTTAAAAAGGGAGTGAGTCTATGGTACTATGCATATTACGATTTGTTACCGTGCTATGGCTTTATCTTCGAGTTTTCAAATCCTAACGGTCGATCCGAACCGTTCATCTTGTTCTCCATATTAATATGTGTTTGGAGACCAAATTTTACATTTTTTGAAATTTTTTTACTATTTTTTTAGATTTATTGAAAATCACTGTTTTTGGATGGTCCAGAATTTTCAGATCAAGTGATTTTCTAAATATCTAAAAAAATTGTAAAAATTTTTCAAAAAAATGTAAAATTTGGTCTCCAAACACATATTAGGATAGAGAACAAGATGAACGGTTCGGATCGACCATTAGGATTTGAAAACTCAAATATAGACCCGTAGCACAGTAACAATCCGTGATATGCATAGTATCATAGACTTACTCTTAAAAAGGTGTTTAAAGATTTTATTACTATGGTCAAAACACAGTTTGAAAAAAATATTTATGTGATAAGAAGTGACAATGGAACTGAGTTTGTAAATCAAGAATTACAAATGTTTTTTAAAGAAAAAAGAATAGTACATGAAAAATCATGTGTAGGGACACCTCAGCAAAATGGAGTTGTGGAACGAAAAAACAGACATATTTTAGAAACTACTCGAGCTCTTCTTCTCGAAAGTAATGTACCAAATATTTTTTGGGATAATACCGTATCATTTGCCATTTATCTAATGAATCGTACTCCAACTAGGGTAAATGATTTTCAAACACCACTTCAAGTTTTTTCTACATACATGAAAATCAACTCCATGCTTAATCTAATTCCAAAAAAATTTGGCTGTATAGTATATGTTCATATTCAGAAAAAATTTCATTCAAAACTCGACTCAAGGGTCGAAAAGTGTGTTTTTTTAGGAATTGGTCAAAACCAGAAATGATACAAGTGTTATAGCCCTATATACAAAACTGGTATACATCAATGGATGTTATTTTCTTGGAAAATGATTATTTCAATAAAAATTTTAAAATTCCAATTCAGGGGGAGAATCTGAAAGAATTGGATTTTAATTTCTTGACATATTTAGAAAATACGACTATATCATTCCAAAACCATACCGATCACACCTAACTTCAGGGCCCAACCTCGGGTCCAGGGTGTTACGTTACGAAATTTTTACAAATTTTTTTCTAAATGTTTTAAAGGCAAGAATTTAAAATCGTGCTAACGAAATAAAAATGTAAATCTTAAATTTTGCTTCTCTAAATAAGTACGTCAAGTGTGAATCGAAATCGCGTCAAAATTTTGAGATTTTGACACTTTTATAGGCTCAGTGTGTCCGCACTCATGGTGAGTGCGGGTGACTGACCCGCACTGACTTCTGTTTTTGCTTAAAATTGTTTGCTAAATTTTTGTGAGTGCGGATAGGTTGACCCGCAATGGATATCAATGCATCCGCACTCATGAATCTCTGTGTTGATCTGAAATTTCCTAAAATCAACTAAGTGCTGGATGCAGGTGGGCTGATCCGCACTGGAGTCTTAATGCGTCCGCACTGGGCTCGAACTTTTCCAAATTTTGCTGAAAATTAACTCTAAGTATTGAGTGTGTCCGCACTGATGGTGAGTGCAGGTGGATGACCCGCACCGACACCAGTTTTGCGCTGAAAATATCACCTAAGTACTGAGTGCGTCCGCACTCAGATCCAGTGCGGGTGACCGACCCGCACTGGACGATGCTGAGGGTTTATTTGCATAAATCCTTTGCTCGCTTCTCTCCCACTTCACTTCTTTTTCATTTTTCTGTGAATTTCACCCAAGAGAGAAGAAAAAGAGAGATAGAGCTTCCTCTTCCTCCCGAATCCCCGATTGTTGCGAGAAATCAAAGTTGGAAACGAGCAAGTGGCCGTAGATCTCTCCTAGCCCTCCTATTCGGTATTCCTTTCTCTTCCCGTTTCTCTCTAAATTCTCGGATTTCTCGATTGCTCGGATTTTCATTTTAAACTCGAGATTTGTGTTTGAATTGCTTGTAGACTAGCTCCTTGAGCTTCTTTGATTGTTTATTTGCCGATTCTTTTCCAATTTCATCTTAATTTCATATTTTGATTTTACGGTTTTCGTGCCAAAATTGAAATTGGGCATAATCATGAATTGATTAGTTTAATCCAATCGATTAGACTTGTAATCGGTAGGGTTACCTCATGATCTTGAATTTCTATAACGTTTAACGACTAATTTGAGGTTTTGACCAAATTAGGGTTAACCACTCGGTAAATTGAATTGTTGTAGGAACCAAAATAGTGAACAGATAAAGGATGTGTTACCAAAGTGAAATTTTATATGGTTTAGAGGACCTAGATGTAAATGTGTGAGATTTTTAGTAAGAAAAGAGAAATCAAAAGAATCGATACCAAAACATAGGAATTGGTTAAAAAAATATATATAAGCCCTAATATAACTTGAATAGACATCTCGACCGCTGAACAACGGTTAAACCAAGTGTATGTGTAATATAGGGATAGGCTCGGTCGAGCAAGACTTCACGGGACATTTCAAGACGTCTGATCCACAAGTATGTGATACGCTCGCCGTAAACAGGTGCGGGATTCTTGCATGCTTGTATGGTTGCCATTTGTGTCGATCTATTATGATCTGATTTTGGTTGAAAGTCACCACGAATTATGTGTGTGAGCGGATTTATGAAGTTGAGCTGTATGGCTGACTTGGATCCAACGAATTTACAAGGTTAAGCTGTATAGCTGACTTTGAGCCCGGGATCCTTATAGAGCTTGAGGTGAATGGCCCTCAGTTTTCCCAGTACCGGTTGGGACGAGGGGTGAGTGATTAAAGTGATATGTGAATTTAAATCGTGGGTGACATGTGTAACGTGTGTGGCTCGGGGACATTAGCCTACGTGTTAATGCATTTGGACAGTCAATTGAATATTACGAACATTGGAATGATTCCAAAGAGGATTTTCTTTATATGACTTTGAACCAGACCTTAATAAACAGTTAAGCCAAGCGATTACAGATGGGTGTCAGATAAAGGGTCCAGCTCGGTGGAACGTCTGTAGGTGTTAGTAACCCTACAGACGAGGGTTTGATAAAGGGTCCAGCTCGAATGAACATCTGTAGTTGCTACAAGCCCTAATGAGTCGAGTTAAGCCAAATATGTGTTGTGTTTGAAATTCATCTTGGAAATTCCGTTAACTGTGTTTGAAATATGTGTTGTGTTGTCGAGCATATGCATTCTTTTATTTATGAATATGTATCTATTTGAATTGCTATTGTATGGATTTCATCTTTGAACATAGAGTCTGATTGCAAGTCCAATAATCTAACTGTGGCAAATTCGCATTGATCTACCTGTAGAAAAGAAAATAGTAGGGTGCAAATGGGTATATACTGTGAAGTATGATGCAAAAGGGAAAGTTGAAAGGTACAAAGCCCGATTAGCAGCAAAAGGTTATACTCAAACCTACGGGATCGATTTTCAAGAAACTTTTTCCCCGTTTGCTAAATTAAATTATGTTAGAGTTCTTTTATCTATTGCAGCAAACCTGGATTGGCCATTATACCAATTTGACGTAAATAATGCATTTCTACATGGGGAATTAAAAGAAGAGATCTATATGGAGGTACCTCCTGGCTATCGATTACCAACTGTAATATTCTGAAAATTTGAGTCATTATTATGTTATTTATACTTACAAAACTGTTTCATAAGATAATAAAAAATTATAAATCTTTGGTAACATTTCATAAATATATATATATACATATAAAGTATTTAAATATATTAAACCGAATTAGACATTTAATTCTCTCTTTTTTTATATTTTATGAAGTAAAAAAATAATAATAATAATATGAGAATTTAATATCTCATTAAATCATTTGAGCAAATTACTTAGTATAACCGTTCATAAAAAAAAAAAAAAAAAAAGAGAAATTGAAGAGGCGCCAAAAAGGCACGGTTTCAAAGAAGTTTTTATGCATAACAATTTTTATTTAATAATTATAAGTTACGTTTTCATATTAGTTTTGTATTTGTCATTTGAAGTTCTAATAAATGCACCTCTTCTAGTAACGCACCATTTCGATTTACACTTTTATTATATATACATATTAAAGCAATAGAATTGATAGACTTCCCTAGCTTCTGTCTCTGTTTTATATCCGAGACATTTCCCCTTCTCTCAGTTTGATATCCGAGAAAAGAAAAAAAAAATAGAAGATATATTTTATTGAAGTTTGGCCATCAAATATCAATATCCGATTTAAATTCTGACTATGTCGTAGTGATTTTGAATTGTTGTTGCAAACCGATATAAAATTCTGAATATCTCACTATCAGGTAACCGGACTTCTCTATAAATGTGTTTTCGTTTTGTATGGTTGATTTGAATATTGGTATATGTTGCATATTGAATTATGATGGTATATTTAACGGGATAGCCGGTCTGAGGTTGGAATTTGGTCTCTCACTGCTGGATGGATTTCCTAGTGGGTTGGCGGTTTAAAGGAATTGTGTTATGAGAATGTGGGAATTGCCTGTGACAGGGATTACACATGTGTGAATATGATGTGACTGGTTTTATGGATAACCTAGACCGACGTGCTATTACTGGTTAAATATGCGTGCATAATTTGATGTGTATTTGTGTGGATTAATCTAGCATATTTGAATTGTTGTTAAATTAAGCCAATTATAGAGAAGCGCGTCATTAAATAACCGGTTACTGTGCTTTGTAGCTGACTCCGTTTTGTTATTTTGTTTTCATTTTTGTTGGCGACGTAGGTTGACAGGCCAAGGAAAGGTGTGAAGATGCTTATATAATCACGCTCCGGATGGTAAAAATCTGGGATGTGACAGTAAGTATGAGAGCCTCAGTAATAGTGTGAATATATTTCATTTAGAAATAAAATATTATTTTCTCCTCGAGAAGAAAGAAATCATATAGGTTTTCAAAAAATAGATATATAGCACATGAAAATTGTTACGGTGTAAACTTAACAATACAACATACATACGTGCAAGTAATTTTCTAATTTTTTTTTTCTTGCACTGGATGGGAAAAAACAAAAAAGTTTACTAAATTTTTTCTACGGTGTAAGCAATATATGCTCATGTTTACATCATAACAATTTTTGGGTTTCGAAAATCTATCCAACTCCTATTTCTAGCTGAAAATAATATTTTATTTATAAATAAAAAAGTTTGTATTTCAATTATATTTGACAAAACACAAATTGAAAATTAATATTTAAAACATATGAAAATTAATCTTTGATCTAATGGAAAATAACAATATCCTTCACATAATAAGAAAGCTCGTATATTTGAAACACGAATAAAAGTGGACATTAATAGTTGTGTGACCTACACTCAAATCTTTACTAGAAAAAAATAATAATTAAAACATATCCACGAAACATCTAAGTGATCAGTTTTTCAAGAGGGAAGCACGAAATGTTTGAAGAATAAATATAATTTTTTGCCATATTAATAAAATTATTTAATCAGAGTAAAGACAATTACAATAAACTGATCATTTAAAATCAATCCGAAAAATATCTTGACTCGTTCGAATCAATTTTAAACTAATATCTGAATCCAAAATCCCAATCCGACCCTCCGAAAAATTATTTCCTGCAGTTTAACTGTCTGGTCAGAATGTCTCACAAATTTATGTGATTTTAATTAATTTGGAAATTCAATAATTTTTTAAAACCTTCGAATGCCGGGAATCAGGAATGCATAATCATATGCAAGAATAATCAAATTAAGAGATCCAAACAAAAATAATAAAATCCTGACAAAGGAGTCCCACTTGTCATGGCCCAATAGATTGAGTCTCACTCTCTTTTCCAGCTCAGACCGACCAATTTAGCGTTGCTGGTTGTTAACTGTTGTTTGATTTCTTGCTTTCTCCATGGAAAAGCTTTGTACAATTTCTCTTCTTACCGACGTTGGTATGAGCATTAAATTCTTATCTCATGTTCTTCTTTAATTTAAAGTCATTAATGACTGAGTAACAGCTTTGTTGGTTCTGGTGTATTGTTATTTTGTTCTTGATTGCAAATTATTGTTATACCCTTGATTTCCTCTTCTTGTTGTGGCCAAACTAAATGGTTAAATTCATGTTAAGTATCAAGTATCAAGTATGATTATTCTAAATTGTGATAAATCTAAAGCCATTATATGAGATAAGGTCAATCGATATAGTCACTGTTGCCTTGTTTGGTTGATTGATTCTCGAGAGAAACTTTTGTATTGCTACTTCTTTCAACCTATATCTACAATTTAATATCTCCATAATCCTCTGTGTGGCTGGCCACCAGTCAGTACCAGCTTTTGAATTTGCTATTCAATGAGATAATCAACCTATTGACAACAATTCCTCACTTATGCTTGTTATTGGAACTATAAGCTAATTGATTTCTGGTTTAACTTCCTTTCTGTCTCTGTAATCATTTGGTATTAATGACCTGTAGATGTTTTACTGATATTTGCATTATTCACCGGTATCAGTGTATTATCAACACTATTAAGCTGGTATTTGGCCCACTTTTTCTGGTCCGATAATGTGCACACCTTTTTAAATGTTCATGTCCTTTGTACCAGCTCTAAATACCCATTTTTGTAAATTCTGACAAATTTAGAGATATATATCTGGAAATATTGTTGTAAATTGATAATAGACCTGATAAGGAACTTGAGGGAGACGGGTACCTGTTCTGACTGCCCTACTGGTACAGACCCAGTTCTGGTAAGGGCTGATTTGGAAGTTTATGCATTATTCATTCTCTCTTGGGTGCTGATTGGATCTATTAACAGGTAATGCAAACTTACTGTCTGTCTTCCTTGTGTTATTTATGTTGGTTGTTTAACGGTCAAAATCTTCTCGGTGTTGTTTGTGCTTGTTGTTTATTTGAGGGTTGAACCCTTTCTGCCTTTCCTTGTCCCTGTGTTGACCTTGATTTCATAAGATTGCATATCTAATTATTTTGACTTGATCTCTCTCTCTGCACTGATTCTATTATTCTGAGGTCAAGCAGTGAAGCTTCTCCAAAATGTTTTCTCTTTTTTTTTTTTTTTTTTTTTGAAAGAAAGGTAAGGGTCAAGCCCTCAAATTTCATTTATGATGACACAAGTTGTGTCTAAATTACATGGTCTAGTAACATGAAACAAGGAAATAAATAAAAGAAAGAACAAGAAAACAGCAGAAGTGGTATGGGGATGTTATTTTTTTAAACAAAAAAGAAATGAATAAGAAGATCACAACATTCATTTTGAGTCGGTGCTTGGAGACTTTCATGCTCACTACCTGCTTCAATACCAGCACATACTGGTGCATGGTTAATTTGCAATCCAGGCCTCCAATTCCTCTAAAATTTTTGAGATTCGTGCCACGTTAATTAGTAACTTGCACCTCAAGTACATGGGGTGCCCTGTTGGTACCAATATCCGAATTTTGTTAGTCATTATGATGTTTGTGCTTTTTGACTTAGAGCTTGACTCTAAATCCTTGATACTTTCTCTTACTTTCCTGTTGAGAATGCGCTAGCTGTACATGTTTAATTGATATATATTTGGATAATTGTTGCAAGTTGTAATTGTTAATTAACTTATATTTGTCTTTCGGATCAAAGAGAAAAGTTGCACACCCTATTAATGAATGACATCACTTGTACTTAGCTTTAAATTAATTGATATTTGTAAATCTCATTGGTACCTAAAGTAAAAGCTATGTTAATTAAATTAAATTAGTTTATGTTAATTAAAAGCTTTAAATTAATTGTTATTTTTATTTTTTAATCCAAGGCCATCTAAACTTTAATTGACCCTATTAAAAATTCAGCAGACTAAAATTTCAACGACCTGGATATTTTTAAAGAATAATTATATGACCCCCCTCCACATCCCCACCCACCCACTCCCATCCCCCTATCATCTCTCATATCTTAAATAGATTTTAACTTCCATGAACTAACTTAACTAATTAGTTTAATTAAATTTATTCAAAACACTATGGTCTCCCAAGTTAATTAAATTCATAGATATAAATACTTCAAAAATAATAAATTAATACTTGCAAACTAACATATTAATACTTGCATGTCTAACTTAATATGACTATAGAGGGAGGGGGGGGGGGGGGGGGGGGTGCTACTCATACTACATAGGGAGAAGAATCATACACATTTTTAGAGGTGGATTTTTCTTTTTTCAATGTCGACCATATTTCTCATGATCTATGAGGAATTTTGAGAATCTAAAACCACAAACGTATTCTACACAATTTTATCTTTTAAATGAGATCTACTATAACATACTTTCGAGTTCATCGTCACACAAGTATTTATACCTCATTGTGCAAGTATTTATACCTATACTTGTAAGTATTTATCCCTAATCGTGGATCCCGCATCTCCGCATCAACCTTTTCCAATCGTTCATGTGTCAACCTTTCTCTAATAAAAATAGTTGACCACATATGTATAAATACTTTAGTGCATAGGTATAAATACTTGACATTAATACTTTTAAATGTCAGCAATGTCATATGTGAAAAATACTAGAGTATAAATACTTAAATGACGAGGTATAAATACTTGTGTGATGACGAGCTCGAAAGTATGTCATCATGGATCTCATTTGAAAGATAAAATTGCGTAGAAGACGTTCGTGGTTTTAGATTCGCAAAATTCCTTATAAATCATGAAAAATGTGGACGAGATTGAACAAATAAAATTGGAGAGATAATGGAAGATGAGAGTGGAGGAACAATTATCAGGGTCTATTTTTAAAATTGTTATGTCGAACTAAATATATTTACTAATCGGTAGTCAATATATATAATATTTCTTCACATTAGAAATCATATATAATTAAAATCATCAAATTAATTTGAAACACATATCTCTCATTTCTATGGGGTGTAAATTAACGGAGCGGATTCGGAGCGAATAATACTAATACTATATCCGTATTCGTCTTTCAGTGAGCATATATAGATAGTAAATGGATATTAAAATTAAAAACCATATCCGCCTTAAATGAATACAGATAGGGAGCGGATAATCTACGGATACAGATTCGAATACGGATACAAAACAAATAATTGTCGAATAATTGAGCTATGCACTTTAAGATATAAAATAGTGACTTGTTATTGTCTTGAAACAAGGATTAAAACCAATTTAATAGAGACTAAAAGCATACTACATTCACGGCCTAAAGTCTTGAATGGAAAATAATAGAGAGTGAAGAAATGAAAGGAAAAATGAAAAGAAATTGTATTATTGTAACACCATTCGCAGCAAAAAAACAAAGGTAAATTGAAAACCAGCCACATTATCATTTATACCACAACTAATTAAACTGAAATTAATATAAGATAATATATAACAACTTCTATCTGGAACAATAAAATCAAAGTTGTTGGGAGTAATTTGGGATCCGGACAATTGCGGATATGGATATTCACCTTCATGAAATTATCTATATCCATATCTACAATTTTTTCATCTTATACAAAAATTTATCCGTATCTATATTCATTTAATCTAGATTCGGATAACCTCCGAATACGGAGCGAATTATCCATATCCGTTTACATCCCTACATAGAAATCATCACTTTAATTAAATGAACTATGCCCAATTTTAGCGAGGTGGATGCTCTTGCCTCGTTGCAACGCAAACCATATTCGTTCAAGACGATTTAAAATTAGAGATAAAGGAGAGAATGCCACCCAGAAATGATAGATGTGTAAGAGGAAGCATCCCTAGCAAAAGAGGGCCCAACTAATTGGATAACATAGGATAATGCACAGAAAATTATTGGTGACCAACCTAAATAAAAAGCCACACTTGTTAGTTAACTAATTGGATAACATAGGATAATGCACATAAAATTATTGGTGACCAACCTAAATAAAAAGCCACACTTGTTAGTTGCGCCAAAATTTTTTATTGTACAGAAAATATTAATTATATTTAACGAATTAAGAAAGATGTGGATAACTTTTTCGAAATAATAGAAGGAATCGTATCATATATGGTTCTTTTTTGGATTTAAAAAAAAAAAAATCACATAAATGTTATGGTTCTTTAGATTGTCTTTTACAACGTCTTCATTGAAGGGAAGAAAAAAGAAAAAAATGAGAACCTCGCCGTACTTGATTGACATCAATTACTTACTTTATAATAAAAATTTTTGAGAGAGAAGTGAAGTGAGCTGCGTGTTTAAATGTGAATTTTGTTCACCACCAATTCATATGTAGCGGAGGTGAATTCTTTGAATTTGGATCACTTCCGTTTTTTAATTGTGGCATGAATCTAAAAACTTATTGTATGTCTAAATAATCATTGAATTCCAATCGCTTAATTGGAAGTTAATCTCAGTTCATTGTAATTAGTATGGTACTGTAGAAAATAAATTCTCGAACTCTCCCACTTCTCCCCTCCCTTTTCTTTCTATTCTTTTTTCTCACACAATCATGGAGTTGTACATTATTCTAAGAATATTTTAAGGAAATGCATCTACATCCGTTATACAGGTTTTTAGGAATGTTCTAATTAAAAAGAACCGTATCATTTGATAAATTATTTCGATAGGAAAGAAAAATATTCTTTATTTTTTTAATTGTTAAAAATCAATTAATAATTTTCTAAAAAATGAAAAGTTCGGCTAGTTTATATTATTTACAAGTGATGTTGTTGGAGAAATAATGGTGACAAACACAAACTAGCTAGTATGTGGCTACGCATGTGTACTTGAAATGTTGATTAAAGGACCTCATCCAATCTTCAATGATCTCATCTAAACTTTAATTTGAAGCCTTTCTAATGATCTCATCAATGGATAAAACCAATTGACCAACAGAGGAGAGGAAGAGTATATCTGTCAAAATGATATTTAATACAATTAAATAAAAAGTTAAATAAATAAGTAAATAGATAAAAGGAGATAGAAAAAATAATGTAAAATTTGTATGAGGATATTATATATTATGTTATTTTGATGAGAAAATTGATTATCTTAAAAGTTCATATGGACACAAGTCACATATCAGAAAATTTTTATAAATAAAAATACACAGAGATTTTTTACTTTACTGTTTTTCTTATATAATCATGTAAGCGCGCGTGAATGATACAAAACTTTAATGTATAATGTATTAGAAAGAAAATGTATAACTTTAAATTTTTGTATGGAGTTTAATATTTTTTTTTGCCCATCATATGCTAGTAATAAGACCATCACTCTCAAATAATCAAGAGTTCGTGTCCCTTTAAGTACTTGAGGTATAATTTAAAAAAAAATGAATGGTTGAGATTAATTTTATTTAGATCAAACATAATTTGGTATCTGTTGTGAGTTGTGACTGAGGAAATTTATATTTGAGATTTGCACCAAGCTAAAAGAGCAGTTTGAATTTTCGAATTACATCTCAGATACCTAGAGTGATACGGATTCCATGGTCTCTCGTATTCACTAATAATTATAGTAAAATGATTCGCATTTTATTCTCGAATAAAACAGAAATAAAATATTTTTTTTGGACTGTTCGAATAAAACGTTTGACTGAATTTTTTACCGATTTATTTTCGAATAAAATACAAATAATACGTTTTTTAATGAATAAATCGCGTTTTTTTCAAAAAAAATCATCGCTCAGTTCCTACTTCCTAGCACTGTGGATGGAGGAAATTCGGGTTGCAGGACCCCACCACCACGTGACAACCTTCTCAAATCAAATATATAACTTATACAGAACAGAAGAATTAATTTGAGTGCCAAAGAAAAAAAAATAATATTATATATATACTTCAAATTCACGAATACTTCTCAACCTTTTTTCCCACCAAATTTTTTTTAAAAAAGTTGAAAATTTAAAAAATTAAAGTTTTTATACATTTTTTTTTATTTTTTTTTGCTCCTTGTGAAACCGAATCATTATCGAATTATACTTGAATTATATCTTAATCACGAATTTTTAGATTCGTCAAACTGAATCTGAATAAATAATATATCACTATGCTAATAATAACCTACCGTTTAAAGACACATGACGGACTGCTCTCAAAATCCACATAAAACAAAAGGCTGTTGTCAGCCTTTATTTTAATATTATTGACCGCGACCTGCAATCAAAATCAAATTATTTAGTCCAACTATAAATCACTCTCCTAAATTAAATGATTGTCTAACTATAAATCATTTTCTACTTAGGGTCTGCCAAAATGTTAGTATTGATTGGAGTAGGTTTACATATATTATTAAATGTGCCAACCAAATCCCTAATGAGCATAAAACAGCTGTTCTAACAGTAATTAGTGCATTTTGTTGGATTATATGGAATTATAGAAACGATCTTTGTTTTGCTCAAGGGAAGAAAAAAACAATTAGAATTTGAATAGTTAGTTCGAACCACATTTTTTTCTCAGTTTTTAAAGTTTGAATAGACAGTTCGAACAACTTAACATGGTCTTCATATTAAAATATATTTGGCAACCAAATTTTATATATTTTGAAAATTAATATTTTTTTAGATATGTCAAAACCATTGTTTTTAGATGATTCTAGACCATCAAAAATAATAATTTTGTACATATTTTAAAAAAAATAGTAAAAAGTTTTCAAAAAATATAAAATTTGGTTTCTAAGCACATTTTAATATGAAAATCATGTTGAGTGGTTCATATTAACTGTTCGGATTTTCAAAACAAAAGTAAAAATATAAAATATAATTGGAGCATAAAAAAATAATAGTACATTTTATCTGTACTCTTCTTATAATTAGGTTTCAAATAAACATAAAACTTGAGCTTAAGATGATAGGACCATTATTCAACTCTTTACTGCTTATAAAGGTTGCCTCATAGACTAGGTATCACCTACTTGACATTTAATTTAACAGAAATTTAAGGTCAAAACATATTGGTTTGGAGATGATGAGTTTGCGTGCTTAACGGCTCCAGGCGATACGATATTGACCCCACCGAATTATGTTCGATTTGTCATACGAATTTTTTTAATATACAGTGACCTGGTAATTATCACCATACTTAGAGTGAAAAAAAATTGTCGTGATCAAAATATCAAGAGATAGTTATAGTACACAATTAAATGGTCATGCTACGTAAATCATACCGTGTCTAAATATACCGTGATCAAACGTGATTTGCGTGATCATTTATTCATAATTTATATTAATTTGATTCCAGATTCAACATTTGATCAAAATATAAATGTTCTAATTACACGTGACTCGTGCGATCACGTGCCGTGTTGTGACTAAATCTTTCGCGTGACATGTTGTGTCGTGCCAGATTTTCAAAAGATAATTATAGCATGAGACACACAAATCACGGCACAACCATAACACGTATCGTACCGGAACCGTGCTAGAACGGGCATCCGTTAAGTGTATTTGTAAACATACATCTGTTAAGAGCTTGCTCCAGAAGGAGGGACGCGGAGGGAAGGAACTGCAGGAGAGGTGAAAACTTTCAAAATTTGGTTAGTCCAAATCAAGTCCCCTACTCCAAAAGAGGAGAATTGAAGAGGGAGCTAAGGGGAACGAGAGGGAATGCACACTGTTTGGAGGGGAAAGACAACGCAATTTTGGGTGAAATCTGTCACCCCCGATTCGGGGTGTAGATTTTACTATTACGAGAGTAGCCTCCCTCGTCGTCTCCTTCCCTCCCTTCCCTTTAATGAGACGATACTGGAGCACAACCTAAGTGTATTCGTAACGATTTGCCCACTATTAACGATTAAACGGTTGTTAAAACTATTTTTTATAATACTGTCCGAAACCATACTGTTTCATGATATAATTGTACCATTACGTACAAAAATTATATTGAAACTGTATTGTTACATGACAGAACTAACTCCGCATGCCATTTTTTCCACTCTAACCATACTAATTATCACAATATATATATATATATATAGCACCACGAAATTAACTCGGAGAATGATACACTTATTTTAAAAGTTTGAATTTTTCACCTTCATTTTTGTCGAAAAAAAAATACTTGTACCGAAGTAACTAATTTGAATGGATCGAAAAAATAATAATTCATGTCCATCTCAAAATTAGATATTTTTTATATTTCTTGAAAATAAATTCGACCACCAGAATATATACCATATACAAATATTTTTTTTCCCATATAATATATATGAAGACTAACATTAATTAAAAGTTATAACTAATTAAAAACACCAACTTTTTTTTTGTCAGTGCTTCAATTTTAAAATTATAATTTACATGTTTTATATATTATGACAAAATCATCATCCGGATAAGGCAGTACGTTATATAGTACCAAATTTTTTTGAATAATATTCATATTATATTCAAATTATTTATTTTTAAGCAGTATTTCGATAGATTAGATTTTTTTTTTTTTGGTGAGTTAACAACTGTCATCTCACATTTTTCATTGATAAATAAGTATTTACAAAGTTATTTACATTACTTTCTAACTTCTCATATCAATTGAAACAGTAATTTAATTACAACCTAATCTAATCTAAATCTCAAATCAGCACCTCACCTCAACCATCTTTAATCTAGAGTTTTGCTCTAACTCTCGCTGCGCATTAACTCTCGATATGTGTTGAAGACAACAGAGAATCCCACGCCTCTTCTTTAAAAAAAATACATAATTGACGTGGCATGATGTAACTAAAATAGTAAAGAACAGTCACATCAATGTGTGATCACACTGTGACCATATGAGACATGACTTATTGCGTTTAAATATTATTTTTAAATTTAAGTTAGTTCAAAAAAATAATAACAATTAAAATATACCAAAAATAAGAAAAGGTTACAAATTAATTATAATTAAGAAATAATATTTAAAAAATTGGTCACATAATATATCACATAACGTGATGCGACTAAGATAATGAAAAACAGTTACGTCACATGATTGACACATGTAACGTGCTGTACCATGACATAATATAATGTGATTAATAACCGTATGACTAATTTTCTTCTTTATTGGTATCTCATATGTATAGTCGGCTTTCGAAAATATATCTTTTGTATATTATATTGTTTGCATTATATAATAAACAAATTAGTTCCGAATTACACTTATATTATATTACTCGTATCGTTCATTCGTTGCAATAGAAACATATTATAAAATTGAATATAATATCAAGGAAATTTTTTATTTGATATTCATACAAAATAAAAAAATAAAATGAAAAAATAGAAATCCAAATAATAAATAACAATAAAAGAAACAACAACAAATGGAAAAAAAAAGGATCAAATATAACATAAAAAAATTGGAATATCATTTCTATTTAATATCTAATTTTCTTCACAACCAAGATAGTTCATTAAACGATTTAGAGGAGAAATGATATGTAAAAAAAATTGAAAGAAAATATGATTAAATGATTCAAATAAGGATTTTCTCTACATATATATTCTTGATGAAAATTATTTAAACAATGAAAATTTCTCTACATATCATTTCTCTACACGAAAGTTCTAGATATTCTTTATTTTCTCTCCAGATCAGAAATATATGATTGTTTCCATCAGCACAAGATCTATTATTCATCTATTCACAAAAATACAGTAGCCCTAAACAAAATATGAAAAGATATAATTGTTTCCGTTTTTATTGTCAAAATTATAGATGAGAAGAAGAAATGAAATAGAAGATATGGAGAAATAAGGAAATAATTTAATTGCAAGAATTGAAAATAGTTGTAAATTAAGGAAACAAAATGCTAGAGATTTATTCAATTTTAATGTGATAAATCATGTAGCAGTCTGTGTGACGAGTATATTTTAAACTAAATTTAGACTTCTACATACCAAATAGATATATTTAATCAAACAAAGATAGATTATGTGATGGAGGATTGATATTCAATTTGAAAATTTATTTTTCAATCTCAACTATTATCGGATTAGGACAACTACGTGCATAATATCAAAATGAAAATATGGGAATTACAAATCTTAAATCTTGCCCAATTATTTTTAAAATTTTAATTTGTTATCATAGCACAACACTACTATTAGCTGGTTGAGAATGTTGATGGACATCTGAACCACTAGCGATAGAAATTATTGCCACCCAAATACCCAATCACCATGGTGTATATATATGACATTAATTATGAATATGCAGACTAACTATGCAGTTCAAAACCAATTTGTATGAATCAGGTGTACGAATTCGTACATTTGAATATACATAGCCAATTGCAGTTCGATCCTTTTTGTTAATGTTATTTTTTAAGAAGAAATGTGGGGTTCAAGTTGGGGTGTAAACAAATATTGATAATCTGCTCTGTATTCACTTCGTATCTGGAAATTATCTGAATTCAGATTAAACTGATATGGATAATTGCGGATATGGATACATATAGTTTTATGAAGGTGTAAACGGAGCGGATATCTGGATCTATCCAGATCCAAAATTGCTCACAATTGGTTCCGACTTTACTGCTCCAGATAAAAGTTATTATATAATTATCACATATTCATTTCAATCTTGGTTGTGAAATTATTGCTCCAGATAAAAGTTTTACGATCCGATTTTCAATTTAATCTCTTTTTTGTTGGTGATGGCGCTACAATAGTGCTATTTTTTTTTTCTTTTTACCTCTATTTATTCACTCTCTATTATTTTCCATCAAGACTTTAGCCCGTGATTGTAATATGCTTTTAACATTTGTTAAATTAGTTTTAGCAATTGTTTCAAGACAACAATAAGGAATTCTTTTGTCTTTTATATTATTTTTTATTTATCATATTTTTATTTTTATTTATCATATTTTTATTTGTATCTTAAAGTGTGTAACTCAATTATTCGTTTTGTATCCATATTCGAATCCGTATTCGTAGATTATTCATTCCATATCCATATCCGTTTAAGGCAGATTTAATTTTAAAGTTTGATATATATTTACTATCTGTATTTGTATCCGTATCCGCTCATTGAAAGATGAATACATATATAGTATTAGCATTATCCTCTCTGAATTCACTCTGTTTTCACCCAAATTTCAAGTCATGATCAGATTTTATTAATGGAGACATCAGATGTGTTTACAGGAAAAGTAAGAACATATATGAAGAAATGAGAGGGATTTGGACTAGCAATGGGCATAGCCATGCAACTAGATCAAGAGATTTAGAGATTTTTCACTTTAATTGAGGACACGGAGGAAGAACAATGAGAACTCCAACGGCCATTACAATTTATTACTTTGCTTATTTAAGTTGAACTTTCAAGCATCTAGCTAGCGTTGTAGATTTAATTATTTTACTTTCATTCAGAATGTACAACTGATAATTTAAATTCAAGGTTGCCTATGGGATTTTCTGAAAAAAAGAAGAAGAATATTTCGATCTAATTTTGCGGTAGAAAGAACGATTGTACATTTATATTGTTTAACAGCTAGATAGATCATCAAGAGCTCGTCAGGTAGACGTACAGCAATAAAAGAACTGGCCCTATATATGTACTATGACAGCAATATTTGACAGCATTTTAAGCTTTTAATTAAGTGGTTAATTTTTAATTAATGACATCAACATTGTAATAAGATAGTGACTAATTCTTTATTAATGTTTTAGGTGTAATGTACAACAAGCTGAAAGTAGGATGGTTTTAAGCTTTCAACATCCAGCGATTTTATTATCTTTTTACTAGTAAGTAGTATTATTCTCTTTTTTGTTGATAAGTAGCAGTCTGTCTATTCAAACTCATGTTGACATTTAATACAAGCATACCTAAGGGCTTATTTTCAAAAACAAAACAAAAATCATAAAGCATTTTAAGCTTTTAATTAAGTGGTTAATTTTTAATTAATGACAGTAATGTTGTAATAGGATGATTGTTAATTTTTCATTAATGTTTTAGGTATAATGTACAACTGGAAGTAAGTTGGTTTTAAGCTTTCAATTTCCAACGATTTTATTTTCTTTTTACTGGTAAGTAGCAACAAGTGTAACTATTCAAACCAGTGTTTTAAATAGCGCGTTATAGCGTTTTCCGATCAAAAAAGCTATGGCGCTATGCCCAAATAGCGCCGCTATAGTGCGCTATTCCGCGCTATAGTGCCGCTATTTGAGCATAGCGCAATTTTTTTAACCCGTACGCTATTTCGCGATAAACGCTATTTAAACCATTGATTCAAACTCATGTTGAGATTTAATACAAGAATGCCTAAGGGCTTATTATTTAAAAAAAAAAAACCATAAAGCATTTTAATCTTTTAATTAATGACAACAATACTGTAATAGAACAATTGCTAATTTTTCATTAATATTTCAGCTGTAATGTACAACTGAAAATAGGTTGGTTTTAAGCTTTCAATTTTTGCAATTTTATTTTATTTTTACTGGCAAGTAGCAGTATTCTCTATTTTATTGGTAAGTAGCAGCCTGTGCAAACTCATGTTGAGATTTATTACAAGCATGCCTAAGGGCTTATTTTAAAAAAGAATCCATAAATCATTTTAAGCTTTTAATTAAGTGGTTAATTTTTAATTAATGACAATAATATTGTAATAGAATAGTTGCTAATTTTTCATTAATGTTTTAGGTGTAATGTACAGTTAAAAGTAGGTTGGTTTTAAGCTTTCAACTTTCAATGATTTTATTTACTTTTTACTGGTAAGTAGTTATATTCTCTATTTTACTTGTAAGTAGTAGCCTGTGTAACTATTCAAACTCATGTTGAGATTTAATGCAAGCATGCCTAAGGGCTTATTTTCAAAAAAAGAAAAAATCATAAAGCATTTTAAGCTTTTAATTAAGTGGTTAATTTTTAATTAATGACAGCAATATTGTAATAGGATAGTTGCTAATTTATCATTAATGTTTTAGGTGTAATGTATAGTTGGAAGTAGGTTGATTTTAAGCTTTCAACTTCTAATGATTTTATTTTCTTTTTACAAGTAAGTAGCAGTATTCTCTATTTTACTGGTAATTAGCAGTCTGTGTAACTATTAAAACTCATGTTGAGATTTAAAACAAGCATGCCTAAGGCCTTATTTTAAAAAAGAAAAATACGTAAAGCATTTTAAGCTTTTAATTAAGTGGTTAATTTTTAATTAAAGACAATAATATTGTAATATGACAGTTGCTAATTTTTCATTAATGTTTTACGTATAATGTACAGGAAGTAGGTTGGTTTTAAGCTTTCCATTTCCAACGATTTTATTTTCTTTTTATTAGTAAGTAGCGGTATTCTCTATTTTACTGGTAAGTAGCAACTATTCAAATTGATGTTGAAAGTTAAAACAAGCATGCCTAAGTGCTTTTTTAAAAAAAAAAAAAGACCATAAAGCATTTTAAGTTTTTAATTAAGTGGTTAATTTTTAATTGATAACAATATTGTAATAGGATAGTTGCTAATTTTTCATTATTGTTTTAGGTGTAATGCAGAGCTGGAAGTAGATTAGTTTTAAGCTTTCAACTTTCAGTGATTTTATTTTCTTTTTACTGGTAAGTAGCAGTATTCTCTATTTTACTGGTAAGTAGTAGCATGTGTACTATTCAAACTCATGTTGAGATTTACTACATGTATGCCTAAGGGCTTATTTTCAAAACAAAACTAAAAAAACATAAAGCATTTTAATCTTTTAATTAAGTGGTAATTTTTAATTAATGACAGTAATATTGTAATAGGATAGTTGTTGATGTTTCATTAATGTTTTAGGTGTAATGTACAGCTGGAAGTAGGTTGGTTTATAGCTTTCAACTTCCGGCAATTTTATTTTCTTTTTACTGGTAAGTTGCGGTATTCTCTATTTTTTACTGATAAGTAGCAGCATGTGTAACTATTCAAACTCATGTTGAGATTTAATACAAGCATGCCTAAGGGCTTATTTAAAAAAAAAAAAAACCATAAAGCATTTAAAGCTTTTAATTAAGTAGTTAATTTTTAATTAATGATAGCAATATTGTAATAGGATAGTTGCTAATTTTTCATTAATATTTTAGGTGTAATGTACAACTGAAAGTAGGTTGGTTTTAGGCTTTCAACTTCCAAAGATTTTATTTTCATTTTACTAGTAAGTAGTATTCTCTATTTTATTGGTAAGTAGTAGTAAAATGAAAATAAAATCTTATTCTTATATAAAATAGAATACTACTTACTAGTAAGTAGACAATACATTTTAAGTAGCAATATTGCCTAAGGACTTATTTTATATAAAAAAAATGATAATGCATTTTAACCATAAAGCATTTTAAGCTTTTAATTAAGTGGTTAATTTTTAATTAATGAAAGTCGCTAACTTTTCATTAATGTTTTAGGTTTATGTACAGCTAGAAATAGGTTGGTTTTAAGCTTTCAACTTCTAGCGATTTAATGTTTTTTTACTAGTAAGTAGCAGTATTCTCTATTTTACTAATAAGTAGCAGTCTGTGTAACTATTCAAACTCATGTTGAGATTTAATACAAGCATATCTAAGGACTTATTTTATTTATTTAAAAAAATAAAATAAGTTTAAGCTTTTAATTAAGTGGTTAATTTTTAATTAATGACAACAATATTTTAGTAGGATAGTTGCTAATTTTTCATTAATGTTTTAGGTGTAATGTACAACTGAAAGTAGGTTGGTTTTAAGCTTTCAACTTCGAGCGATTTTATTTTATTTTTCTTGTAAGTACCAATATCATCTATTTTACTGATAAGTAGCAGACTGTGTAATTATTCAAACTCATATTGAGATTTAATACAAGCATTCGTAAGTGCTTATTTTCCAAAAAAAAAAAAAAAACAGAACCATAAAGCATTTTAAGGAGAATTTTTCATTTATAGAAAATATTACAAAATAATTTTGAAAAAGATAAAAAATACCTGTCGATGAATAGAAGAATTCTTAACATATATTTCGGTTCAAACTTTAGACTTGTAAAATTTGTGCAAAATAGAACATTTTTTTTGGTTCCTACGACTTCACATGCTGGAGCACTGGGTGCACCAATTTTACATATTCAAACTTTTATTGTTCAAGCAATAATTTGTTGTTCGTACAATAATCTTTTACATCTATTTGACTAATATGCAAAAACATACAATTATTGAATTTTACAATTTATTCTATTTTGAGATAATGTATGTCCAAGAAGAGTTGGAATTGCAATATAATATGCTTGCACTAAAGAAATCATGAAGACTTTTTATCAAGAATGCGAATTGTAAAATCAGAAGTTTGGTTGAAATCAAACATACAACAAGGAATAAGAAGAGAAGAGCAAGAGTGTAGTATGTTTTGCTTGCCATAGGGAGGGACATACCATCCAAACATGTTTCAAGCTATTCCCACAATTAAAGAATACGGATGGTGAAAAACAATAACACCGAAAGCCAAGGCAAAAGTATGACGGGTACAAAAAGAAGAAAGCCAAAGCTATGCAAGCTTTGTTTTCAGATAGTGAGACGGATAAATACGATACGGAATCAGACAATGAAGAAGAGATCGACCTTGCATTGATGGCAAGTGTAGATGAAGGTCCATCGGAGATTGACATAGATTCAATTATTGCAAACAAGAACATTACCGATGAGACTACCATCAACTTCCTCATGGAGCTTCCAAAGTCAAGAAATGCCAAGAAGGGAAATGAGGGATTTGAAACCTCAACTAATTCCGCTAATAAGGTACATTAAACTCTTAGTCTTGATGGTTATGAGACCGAACAAGAATTTGTAAATGAAGGTAGTCAAGAATATAGTGGAGAAATTGATGTTGAAAATTGTATACTCACAAATGAGACAAACAATAACTTGTATACCAATAGATTAGAGACAAATGATACAAACACCTTAACAAATGAAATACTAATGCACGATGATAATGAATCTAGGTTAAAATCACTCCTTGATGAGTCAAATAGAACCTTGGTTGAGAATAAATGTATTATTCAAAAATTAATTGCTAAAAATGACATGTTAGAACTTGAAAATAAAAAGTTAAAAGCATCGCACTTAGGTGAAATAGGCATTTTAAAAGTTAAAGTTCAAACCTTAGAGACCGAAATTCGGGCATTGAGATCTCCTAGTGAATTCTCAAAAGTCACTAGTTTAGATCCCTACTATGTGGGCAAGCTGATACATGATCAATCATATTATAAAAATTAGAGGGTTGGTCTTGGATTTGAGAAGGGTAAATCCTCACTTAAATCCAATAACATGCAAGACCCTAAAGGAAAAGGGGAACATTCTCAAACTTCAAGCATTTCAAATGCCAAACTTAAGTTTAATTGTGAACAATATTCAACTTATCAATTTTTTACTAAAAAGGGTTTAACTCCCTTGAACAAGGAATCATCAAAATTGAAGTCTTCGCATGCCTCAAATGCTAAACAAGATGAAAAATCACCAAATTATGCATTTAGGTACAAGTACAATAAAAGAAATTTTAAGAACAAAAATGCTTTTAAAGATAGTGATAGGAACACTTTTAATCCAAAAGAATCAAACAAAACTTATTCCAAAGGACCCGATGGATGATTTTATGAATTCAAAAATAAGATTGCTTTACAAAATCAAACTCAAAGAAATGGTTTAGCTAGAGATATTCCCCAACATCACAATAGATTTGATTCTAACAAAACTAAGAGTGTTGCATTTAAAGTTGCAAATAGGTCACATGGTAGTCATAAGAATAGTGTGTATGAAGTGAAATACCAATCTATTTTCAAACAAGATTCTACTAAAAAGCAATCAACTACAATGTACAACTATTGTTGCAACAAACATAGTGTTGTTTGCGTTCCTAAAGCTATACTAGCTTAGGATCACACTTAATCTCCCCTAAAAATATTATAATTGCCAAACATAAATGGGAAGATTAAAAACAAGGTATATGTTAGTTACTAACTCAATAATAACTAATATATACTTTGTAGGTGTGTTTGATTTCATCTCAAAAGGAAAGTGCTTGGATCATTGATAGTGGATGCTCACACCATATGACCGGTGATAAATCTAATTTTAAATTCTTAGAACCATATGATGGGGGTACGGTTACCTTTGGTAATAATCAAAGAAAGAGCTCTATTATTGGAATAGGCTCAATCGGTAACCAATACTTGACTATATCCAATGTATACCTTGTTGATGGATTAGATTATAACTTAGTGTAAGTAAGTTATGTGACTCGGGATACTATGCTAAATTTGATATTAATGATTGTCATATAGTTAGGTCTTCGGATGATGCTTTAATATATTCAGGTAAAAGAAAGAAAAATGTATATTACTTGTATTTTACCCATTTTGAGTCCAGAGAAACATGTCTAAGTGCCATATCTAACGGATCATGGTTATGGCATCGTAGATTAGGCCGTGTTTTAATTGATACCATTAGGAAATTAGTGAAATTAGACCTTGTGTGTGGTTTACCAACACATAAACTAGAACTTGAAGGATTATGTGATACATGTGTTCAAGGTAAACAAACCAAAAGTAGTTTTAAATCCAAGGACATGGTTTCAACCGATCAACCTTTGCAATTACTACATATGGAATTATTTGGACCAATTAGTGTACCAAGTTTAGCCAAGAAGAAATATGCATATGTAATTGTAGATGACTATACTCGCTTTACTTGGGTTTTGTTCCTACAACACAAGGACGAAGCAATTAGCAACTTCATTGAATTTTGCAAACGTGTTGAAAATGAAAAGGGATCAAAAATCATTAGGATTAGAAGTGACCATGGGGGGAATTTGAAAATACAAAATTTGATCAACTTTGCTCTAAAAAGGGATATAAACATGAGTATTCGGCTCCTCGCACACCTCAACAAAATGGGGTAGTTGAGAGAAAGAATCAAACCTTAGTTGAGCTTGCCCGAACCATGCTAAATGAATACTCCTTACCTAAACACTTGTGGGCCGAGGCGGTAAATACAGCATGCTATGTAGACGTTTGCTAAGCCCCTAACGGGTTCAACCCGTTTTGCCCGGCCCGTACCCGTTACCCGAGCTACCCGTACCCGTTGCCCGGGTACAAACGGGTAGACGGGTAGACGGGTACGGGTAATAAACGGACCGGACAACCTAATTTGAAAAAAAACCCGTTATACCCGTACCCGTCTACCCGCCTACCCGTACCCGCCTACCCGTACCCATCTACCCGCATACCCGTACCCGCCTACCCGTACCCATCTACCCGCATACCCGTACCCGTACCCGTTTCACTTCAAAAAAATTTGAATTTTTTGAATTTTTTGAAAAAAAACAGAAAAAAAAAAAACCGGGCGGACCGGACCTGTACCCGGATACCCAGATCCGTACCCGCGGTACCCGTACCCGTCAACCCGCAACGGGTACGGGTAATAAACGGACCGGATAGAGGTTTTAGGAAAATTACCCGTCTACCCGTTACGGGTTTTACCCGTACCCGACCTACCCCTTTACCCGTCCTACCCATTACCCCTAACGGGTAACCCGGAACGGGTCACGGGTTACCCGTTAGCAAACCCCTAATGCTATGTGGTAAATCGCGTAAGCATAAGGACCATATTGAATAAAACACCATATGAGCTATAGAAAGGGTATAAAGCCAAATATATCTCATTTTAGGGTATTTGGTTCAAAATGTTTTGTTCTTGATGAATCTCTCAAAGTGACTAAATTTGATTCTAAATCAATTGAGGGAATGTTTGTAGGTTATTCAAATTCAAGAAAAGCCTATAGAATTTACATTCCATCTCAAAGGGTTGTGATTGAATCCGTGCATGTTAAATTTGATGAATGTGCTAATCAAAAAGTCGAGAAAGGTATTGAGATTGTAGGTGTTGAAGTGCCAATCTTAATCAAGATGAAGTCGAGACAAGAACCAACACAATTGAGAATCAACTCGAGCAAACTCAACCCGAAGTGGATGCGACAAATGTTGAAACGGATCAAAGAATCGAGGAAGCAACAAATAATGAGACGGATTCAATAGTTGATAGAATTCAAATCGAAGAAATACAACCTCCACGAATTGAATACCAAATTCCTCAAGACCTAAGGGAAATATGTTCTCATCCTTTATCTAATGTAATTGGGGATCCTAGGGAAAGGGTTAAAACAAGGGCTGAATTAAATCAAATGATAGGTCATTGTGCATTTGTATCTCATATTGAACCCAAGAATTTCAAAGATGCAAATGTAGACCCTAATTGGATTTGTGCCATGCAAGAAGAACTTGCTCAATTTGAAAGGAACAAAGTTTGGGAACTTGTACCTAAGCCAAATGATAGAATGATTATTGGAACCCAATGAGCCTTTAGAAATAAAAAGGATGAAGATGGAAATGTAATTCGCAACAAAGTTAGGTTGGTAGCTCAAGGGTATAAAAAACAAGAGGGGTATTGACTTTGAATAAACTTTTGCACCCGTAGCTCGTCTTAAATCTATTAGAATTCTTTTAGCATATGCCTCAAACAAGAATTTCAAATTATTTCAAATGAATGTTAAAAGTGCATTCTTGAATAGATTCATAGATGAGGAGGTGTATGTTAATCAACCTCTAGACTTTGTCGATCCAACATTTCCTAACCATGTGTATAGACTCACCAAATCACTCTATTGACTCAAATGGACATGGTGTGGCAGATTAAGTTCCTTTCTAATTGACAAAGAATTCATTAGAGGCAAAAATGATACAACTCTTTTCACCAAGAAAAGGGATGGATCACTTTTAGTGGTGCAAATTTATGTAAATGATATAATTTTTGGTTCACCTAATGCGGCATTTGCCGAGGAATTTTCTTCTCTTATGAGTAGTGAATTTGAGATGAGCATGATGGGTGAATTGAATTTCTTCTTGGGACTCCAAATCAAGCAACTCGTGGATGACACCTTTGTGAGCTAAACCAAGTATGCAAAGGAGTTGATCAAGAAGTTTGGGATGACCAAAAGCAATACAAGCAAAACTCCAATGTCTACGAATGCTAATCTTGACTCGGATCCAAATGACACATTGGTGGATATCACTCAATACCGAGCTAGGATAGGTAGCCTACTTTATTTAACCGTTAGTAGACTCGATATAATGTTTGCAGTATGTCTATGTGCTAGGTATCAAGCAAATCCCAAATAATTGCACTTAAAAGCCGTGAAAATAATTCTTAAATATGTCAATGGTAGTTTAAATTTGGAATTATGGTATGGCAAACAATCGGATTTAGACTTGATAGGATATGCCGATGCCGATTTTGCCGGGGACTGTATGGATAGAAAAAGCACAAGTGGTACATGCCAATTTCTTGGTGGTTCACTTGTATCTTGGTCAAGTCGCAAACAAACCTCGGTTGTCCTCTCCACAATGAAAGCCGAGTATGTAGCAGCCGGTAGTTGTTGCACACAAATCCTTTGGATGATCCAATCCTTAAATGATTATGAAATTCGCATCCGCAACGTACCAATTATGTGTGACAATACTAGTGCCATTATGATATCCAAGAATCCGGTACTTCATTCTAGAACCAAGCACATAGAAATAAGGCATCATTTTATTAGGGATCATATAGAAAAAATGTGAAATAGAACTTATACATATCGACATCAAAGAACAAATTGCTGATATATTCACAAAACCTTTGAATACTCAACAACACAATGAATTAAGATTTAAACTAGGCATGCTTGAACTTAGATAATAGACATACTCATAGCTTATTTTAAAATAATTCATAGCAATCAAAATAGTTCATTTGAAAACTGTCATGCAGAAGCAAAACGTTGAAACGTTTATTAAATCGTTATAACGTTTTTCGTCTATATTTTCAAAATAAGCTTAAACAGATAAAATGTCTGTAACGTTTTGAAAACATTGGTAACATTTTGTAAAACTCCAATAGTCCGAGAGCTCCATTTTTTTTTAAACGTAGATAACGTTTTTAAATCGTTGGAATGTTTTAGATAGATCAGGCTTATATTCTAAAATCTGATTGAATCATTGTAACGTTTGTACAAACGTTGGAATGATTCAATCTGATACTTAGCCATTTATGCATCAGTTTTTACTCTAAAAAATGTTATGTAACGTTTTGAAAACGTTGGTAACATTTTGTAAAACTCCAAAAGTCCGAGAGCTCCATTTTTTTAAACGTAGGTAACGTTTTTAAATCGTTGGAGCGTTTTAGATAGATCAGGCTTATATTCAAAAATCTGATTAAATCGTTGTAACGTTTGTACAAACGTTGGAACGATTCAATTTGATACTTACCCATTTATGCATCAGTTTTACTCTCAAAAATGTTATGTAACATTTTCAAAACGTTGAAACGATTGTCTGACAAGGGATTAATTTGCTCAAATTCCATTAACAAACGTTGGTAACGATTTAATTCAATTCCTGAAATTCCAAATTTCCAAAATGGTTGTTTAAAAGACAGAACAAAACGTTACACAACGTTTTACAAACGTTATAACGTTTTAGGTAAAAACACAGTATTTTAGACAAACGTTGGTAACAATTTAATGTGAAAAGGTGTTATAATCAGATCTGAACCCATTTCTCCTCTTTCTTCTTCTCCAATACACCCTCCTCCTTCTATTTTCACCTCTTCCTCTACCCCACCGTTCTCTCTCTCTCTCTACCTATTCCGGCCAACTTACTCCACCAAATCAAGAAATTTTTCTTGATTTCTCCTCCTGTCTTCTCTCTACTCAATTCTCTTCTCAGAATCTCACTTCTCTCTCTATTTTCTCCCTTCTCCAAAACCATACGCTCAAATTCAGTGATCCAACCGTTGGATTGACGATCCGGCTTCACCACTACTCTTCTTGGGGTCTTCTCTTCTCGATTTAGTGCTTCACTTCTCAATCGATAAAATTTTCAATCTCAACTCAATCCAATGGCTCCAAGAAAATCTGCTACTAGTAAGGGTAAGAAATGACTCCGTGTGAGATTTGATGAAGGTCAAAACAGTAGGAGTAATATAGAACCCAATTGGAATATACACCGGTCCAATAAATACCTTTTCTAGGATCTTGTTGCATATGAGAATTTTATTGGTCTATTCATGCATAGAAAATTGGCTGAATGTTACTACTTTTATGCAACAGTCACATTTGACTAACCCGAAGATGACAAAATTATTAATTACTTGAACCATTGAAATTGGAATTCTCTTGTGAGTTGTTGTGAACCATACACAATTCTTTTAACTCGCATCTTTTGTGCCAACCTCACAATTGTGGAAGAACCATTAATAGTAAAATCATGGGTATGTGGGGGAAGAGATTAATCTCTCTCTCGAAAATATAGCCCAATAGCTCGAACTTCCAAATGAGGGGGAAGATACATACCCTTTGAGAAATTGGCCTCTCACTACTCTTGAATCCTCAAATCTCTGCAAGAGATGGTTTGACAGAAGTAACCTTGGTGGACCAATTTATGTTTCAAATTTACTGTCCCTACATAGATTGCTCTTCGTATTCATAAACAACATCCTAATCCCAAAGGCTACAATCAAAACCAACCTTGAGTGGGGACCAATGTACTACCTTCGTCACCTCATTTCAAGGGATGAAAAAACCTTCAATATTCCATACATCATCCTTCACCACATGAGTAGTGCATTTTCAACCAGAGTAGCCTTATTGCCATATGCCCACCTAATTCACAAGATTATCCGTCTCAAGGGTTTAGGGTTACCCAAAGAGGAACAACTTTATTTCCCAATCAATTTGGTTGATCATTTGACAAGAATTGGATGGATTCATGGTCACTTAATCTCAGGTCTAAGGTGTTACAAACCCGATACACGTGACATAAATAACTGGATAAATAGACCGGGGGCATTGGCCAATCAATATTGGGATCTGGAAATACAAGAAGAGAACCCGGTACAAGATGAACCAATACCACCTCAACCATTCCAAGGACCTCAACCTCAATGGGTACCTCAACCGAGTCAATTTCCACAAATTCCACAACTACCACAAGACCCAAATCAACAAATGGCTTATCTATGCCAACTCATGTATTCTCACCATCTCAAAACCCAAGAACAATTTGAAACGGTGCAAAAGGGTTATGAAGAACTCAAACGGGGGCAATTGAAAATAAGGAAACAATTGCTACGCCAATCCAAGGCCATACGATCCATTGATGAATCTCAAGAGAGCTCTCAAATAGGTTTGTGCAACAATATGGCGCCTTGGCTACTCCGGCATCTCAATCTCATCCGGGTGTGTATCTTGATGAAGATGATCTCCTCGAAGAAGAAGAGCTTCAAAATGTAGAGGAGAATGATGAAGATGGAGAGGAGGAAGTGGAAGCGGAAGATGCACACGATAACATGCGTGACGACTAGTTCTAATTTTTAAAATTCTACAACTTTTAAATTAACAATCTTATTTGCTATGGATTGAACTTTTATTTTTCTAAGTTGCATGTTTAATTTGAACTTTCATTAAGTTGAATTTGTTGTTTGAATTGTTTGTTAACTACTTAGAATTTGTTGTTGAATGTGGTGAATTGTTGAATGTGATGATTTAGGGGTTGAATTGCTAATTTATGCATCTTATGCATATTGAAAAATTTCAAAGGATATAAATGCAAAATTCAATTACTTGAAATGCTTGAATTGTTTTGAATTGATATATGAGGAGGGATCAAGTTACAACATTTTTTGAGTTACAACAAGTTACAACAAGCATTTTCTACATTTTGAAAGTCCAAATCATCGATCCAAACCGTTATATGTGATATCTATAATAAAATGTGCTTGGAGACCAAATTTTACATTTTTTGAAATTTTTTTACTATTTATTAAGATGGGTACAAAAACTAGTCAAATTCAAACCATTGAATTTTGTACCCATCTTAATAAATAGTAAATAAATTCCAAGAAATGTAAAATTTGGTCTCCAAGGACATTTTATTGTAGAGATCACATCTAACGGTTTGGATCGACGATTTGAATTTTCAAAATGTAGAAAATGCTTGTTGTAACTTGATCCCTCCTCTTGATATATATATATATATATATATATATATAGAGAGAGAGAGATGGGCTATGGTGCATTGCAATGCATAGGCCATGGTGTGCATTGGACCATAAATCACCGATTCAAAGTCCAAATGACCGATCCAAACCGTTCATCTTGTTCTCCATACTAATATGTGCTTGGAGACCAAATTTTATATTTTTTGGAATTTTTTTACTATTTATTAAGCCACTTTGAAAATCGCTGATCCAACGGTGACTGTTTGGAACAGTAAAATCAGAAGCCACCGTTGGATCTTGTCATATAGTTGGGTCTTCAGATGATGCTTTAATATACTCGAGTAAAAGAAAGAAAAATGTTTATTACTCATATTTTACTCATTTTGATTCCGGTGAGACATGCCTAAGTGTCATATCAAGTGGATCTTGGTTATGGCATTATAGATTATGTTATATTTCAATTGATACCATTAGGAAATTAGTTAAACTAGACCTTGTGCGTGGTTTACTAACACATAAACTAGAACTTGAAGGACTAAGTGATACATGTGTTCAAGGTAAACAAACCAAAAGTAGCTTTAAATCCAAAGATGTGGTTTTAACCGACCAACCTTTTCAATTACTACACATGGACTTGTTTGGACCAATTAGTGTACCTAGTTTGGCCAAAAAGAAATATGCATATATAATTGTAGATGACTATAGTCGCTTTACTTGGGTTTTATTTCTACAACATAAGAATGAAGCAATTGGCAACTTCATTGAATTTTGCAAACATGTTGAAAATGAAAAGGGATCAGAAATCATTAGGATTAGAAGTGACAATGGGGGGAATTTGAAAATGCAAAATTTGATCAACTTTGCTCTAAAAGGGAATATAAACATGAATATTTGGCTCTTCGTACACCTCAACAAAATAGGGTAGTTGAGAGGAAGAACCGAAACTTAGTTGAGTTTGCCCAAACCATGCTCAATGAATACTCCTTATCCAAACACCTTTGGGCCGAGGCAGTAAATACGGCATGCTACCCACTAGCAAATCAACCCCCATTTCAATATCAATCAATGCCGCAAGCGGGTCAATTGGTACCATTTCCTCCGATTCCTCAAAGTCTCAAGAAATAAATGCTTTGGATATGCCAATGAATGCAAGGACAACACTTCAACATCAGGACTATGCAAGGGAATGACAAGAATTGAAGGGCAAATGATAGCGCACACAAAAGCCATCAAGACAATTGAGGAGTATCAAGAGAGCCTCACAACAAGATTCGTGAAGCGATTTGGAGCTTCAAGTATCTCAGTACCATCCACTCATGAAGAAGAAGAAGAAGAGGATTCTCGTGACCAAAACCTAAGCGAGTAGTGAATTTTAATTTCTAGTCAAACTTTAGATTTAAAATTAACTAAATTGATTGCTATGCATAGACAATTCTCTTGGTTGCATGTTTTAAATTTGAACTTTAATTAGCTTAATTTGTAGGTTAAATTGTTATATGTTGGCCTGTGTTGTTGAATTATGGATAAATTAAGGTTTATTTTGTAAAAATTGTGGATTCTTTTTGGTAAATTCAAGGATTTAAATGCAAAATGTCAATTGTTTGATATGATTGAAATGTTTGAAATGCATGAATTGATTGAATTGATATATATTGGATATTTAGTATTTGATATAGATATGTATGAGGTGTAGGAATTTTAAATGTATTGTACGAATTGATAATTTGTCAAGGGTTAAATTGCAAAATTATTGAATATGTACAATTGGATATTGTGGAGCATTGACAAGTTGTATTGAATTACTTGAAATGCATGAATTGAAATGTTTTATATGCATGGTTATATGCATGTTAATATACATGACTTGATATGTCGATTAACAATCCATGTTTTAAAATTTTCGAATTGAAATGGAAGTGTCAATTATCATGAGAATTATTTAGAGTATACCCTCGATTATTTTTCATTTGTGATTTATCATTACTATATTGCTAAATTAAGAGGGAGTGCATATTTTGAGGGGGGGGGGGGGTACTTTATATTAGTGCTAATTTTTTACCTATTCGTTGATTTCCAAAAGTGGGAGAAATTGGTACCAATGACTTGAAATGCAAAATCACAATTGGGTAAACCAAATTGAAAAAAAAATTCAATTTATGCACTTACTTGCATTGTATATTTTTACAAATAGTTAAAAGGGGGAGATTGTTGTGCGAGTAACAATCTTTTTCGTCTATTTGACTAATTTGCAAAAATATACAATTATTAAATTTTACGATTTCTTCTATTTTTTGAAATATAAGGCTTTGGACTTTCTTCCTAAAGAAAAAAAGCCGACCCTAAATTTCTAAAAAGTGATTTTCTGAGAGCTTAGCTTACTCCATTGTTATGAGAGCTTAAAACTTCAAAATCCCTCAAACAACCTCAAACCCACTTTACTAATCTTGATCTAGATTAGGTTAGAGTGATTTATTGAGTATTTCTCTTGAGTTTCTAGACAATTGAGACCCTGTTCTCATCTCTTTGAGTTGGTCGTTTGACTTCCCGCTTGATGTGTAAGGACTCAACGGTTCACAAGTTATAATCCTTCACCCATAAGAGGTTGCGAAGTCTCGAAGATATAGGCCTTTGTTTTATTGAACTAGGTTAATTTCAGTTTTTGAGCAATTTAGAGGTGCAATTAGTGTAACAACTTTGAATCGAAATAAATTGTACAGGTACTATTACTATTTTTCTTTATTACTTTATAATATTTTCTATGAATAAACAATTATCTTTGGAAAGTGGAATATAATTGTTTTGTTAATTGTTTTTACCTAATTACAGTTTGAAATAGCATTAGAACAGTCAGAACGGTAACTGTATAGGGTATGTTTATTGGTTGGAATGAGAATAGGCTATTTTTGAAACAAGGCTACTCGGAATAGCTTGCTTCATGTTTGATTGAATAATTAAAATAGAAAATCTAAGTCTTTTGCCTTATTAAAATAGTCTATTCTTACAAAAAGTTGAATTTAATAATCTTATAAGACAAATGACAAAACAGTTATTCTAACTATTCTTATTTTGCAACCAAACATATTCATATAGGCGAGGACCTGAGATCAATTCATCTGCTACCAATTTACTATAGAAACTAGAATTGATATAAAAAAGTGTTGAATATTTCTTGAAGTAAAGGAAAGAGAATATGAATAAAAAAAAGATATATTCTTATAGAATATATTTTGTTAAATTTTAATTCAATGACTGATTGCATTAACATTAAACAAAAAAAATATTTCATTTAAGTGAACAACCTTTACATATGATTTTTTTTTAATTCTTTCTTATTTTTAATAATAATAAATTCGATAAAACAAATAGTGATAAGAAGAAAAGTCTCAACTCTCAAACATTAAATAAAATAATAAAACTATATATAAATATTAGTATGTTCACACATTTATTTTTCAGAATTTTATGTTAGCCTATCTTACTTTGTTTATTAATTTTGAGTCTCCATATAATATATACAAATTTATACTTATTGTATAGGTTTTCTCATAAAATATACTACATGCACATATTGATTATCATTTTACCACTATACTAATTTACTATTTGAAATTGCAATATTCTAGCACCACCATTCCTTAATGTGACAAATTAGTCCTTAAACTTGCTAAATCCATGCATCCTAATATCTTGTTTTATATTTATTGGGGGGGAGGGGGGGGGGGGGGGGGGTGTTTCTATTTTGAACAATTAACCTTAATAAAATATACATTTTAGATATGCTTCAAATGAGATATATATAGATATATATAGATATATATATATATATAGGAATATGCTAGCATGCTATGCATAGCATAGAACCCCTCCATGCAACGGCTTGGATTTTGAGTTTTCAAAATCCTAATGGTCGATCCGAACCGTTCATCTTGTTCTCCATATTAATATGTGTTTGGAGACCAAATTTTATATTTTTTTTGGAATTTTTTTACTATTTCTTTAGATTTATTGAAAATCGCTGTTTTCAGCAAATCTGTACCATAAAAAAACAGCGATTTTCAATAAATCTAAATAAATAGTAAAAAAATTTCAAAAAATGTAAAATTTGGTCTCCAAACACATATTAATATGGAGAACAAGATGAACGGTTCGGACCGACCATTAGGATTTTGAAAACTCAAAATCCAAACCGTTGCATAGAGGGGTTCTATGCTATACATAGCACGCTAGCATGTTCATATATATATATAGGTGTCTGTAGAGCGCAGTTAGCCAGGGAAAAGTCCTTAAATTGCTAGATATCCAAAAATCAGAAGTTCTCTCACAACTTTATATATAGCTTCTGCGAAGCTTAATTTTAAAATCACAATGCTTCGAATAGTGGTTGTTGTTCTGTCCTCGTTAGATCTGTTCGCATTAATTATAAAAACACAATGCTTCCAATAGTGGTTATTGTCTTACTAACAAAGGACATGAAAACGTACAATAACCACTATCCGAACTGTAGTGCATAAATTAACGAGGACGACTATCCGAAAAAGGTTACATCAAAAGTTACCTTAGTAGCATAAATTAACATAGGACAAACTAAAAATTAAAAATAAAAACATACTAGAACCAATAATTGGTTTTATCCACTACACTTTTGACAACCATTACGAAAGACATAATTTGCAATAGGAATTGTCAACTAATTTATTTTATTTTTGAAAGTCATTGGTTTTAATGTTTAATAACAATTTGATTGATAAAAATATGTACAACAAGTAAAGTGACTCGAATTCATATATCTACTTCTTTATTTTCACAAAAATATATAAATTACTCTAATTGCTCTTAATCACCCTTTAAATTTTTAGATCTACTATTTTAATTCTACTTATATACACTCATAATCACTATAATATCTCAATCCTTATCTCGCTCCACGATTGGATTCACTCTTCCGACCATCGTTGTACTCCGACGATCAGATCTACTCACCGTCATGCTCCCATCAAGATGAAGATTTTACACTCTGAGCTCTAACGATACTACGCTCTCGGCTCCGGTCGGCTCTGCTCAAAGAAGTAGAATTGAGAGAGAGAGAGAGACATGATGCGTCAAAGAGATCTACAAGTAGTGAAAAGAATGAAAAAATGTGGAGTGTGAGTTGGGGAGGGGGTGCTCTATGGTTGTCACTCTTGTCAACTAATTTCACTATAAAAAGCATAATTTGGATTGAGAATTGAGCAGGAGTACATCTAGGATTTTCGTCAGGGTAGGACAAGATAATTTAGATGCAGAGTTTAGTATCTCATTGGAGCTTAAATTTATTAAGTATTAACTAATTAGGTATTAAATAAAAATTAATTAACATGCTAATTTTTTTTCGAATCTAAAGATGACATACAAAAAAGAAGTTCGGTAATGGTATCTATGTGTAACTGTGTACTAACCCCTAAATACAAATATAAATATATATAATAAATTAAATGGAAAAAAAGAGAAGAAAATAGGAAGTCATTAGCAAACTCAGTATATCAAAAGAATTGGAGACATTCATTAACTATGAAATGGTGAATAACAAGTAGCAAATGAAAAGAAAACAGAAAGAAAAAAAAAAAATGGAGCTAGGTTGTTAGCTTGCACCAAGATAATTTAATATATTATGTTGGGCAGTATGCAACCCTTGTTCTATCTCATTTAAACTTGTGGGCTCACTAATGCAAGCCAATTCATTTATTATATTATCTCCTTTGCTATGTTTGGTTTATGAAAATCATGTAGTGTCAGTATTTTGGTTTAGGGTTTAGGGATGTAGACTTGTCTCGATCGAGTCCAAGGGATGTAGACTTGCAGCTATCCACTTTTGATAGAGGGGTTTGAAGATATTCCGCATCGAGTTGTTGAACATACTCTCTAAGCTGTTGTAACAACTCCTCACTGACAAGTAGTAACCGTCAGCCATCGTCACCTACCAACACTTTGTGCAACAACCAATTGCATACATGGTTAAACAAATAAAAATTGTGATCACGTTCATGAGAATATTTAGTAAATAATTTATTAATTTTACCTCTGTAAGACTAATCCCCATCTTCGGCCATTGGATTTCTGCTCCGATGGTGTCCCGAAGGAAAACCCTGCCTAGAATCGGTACAGGTAGAGGTAAGTGGCTATATGTCTTAGTTATGATTCTGACAAACACCAGCACATGCCCTGGTAGGATGACATCATTGTAACATGATTGAAACTTAGTGAGAGGATAAACATGCATGTTTGCAACAATGACTGGTTCCTGACCATAGTTGATGCTCATAGTGCATATCCTCACCTCCTGCATGCAGATGTAATTAAGCAGAAGATATTTAATTAAATCAGAAGTCCATTAAATCAAATAAGAATTAATCCAACAGAGTACAGTAAAGAGATGTGGATTTACCTCGATTGAGTCCAAGGGATGTAGACTTGCTGCTTTTCGCTTAGATGCTTTTGACATCTTTGCTGTTGCTGCATTGCGGCTTGAATTTATGGCAATTTTGAAACAATGAAGCACTCTATATTATTTTCCAGTAGTATTGCTTGCATATATATTCCATGTTATAGAATAATTAAATCCCAGAAAAAAAATATCCACAAGCCTGCCTAATAGAGCACACATCATCACTTCCTATAGGAAATAAATCTGCTACTATCCTAAGGGGATTGTAGGGTCCTGTTATCCCAAATCCAACCTTTCATTTGTTTTGAGATTCGTGCGTAAAAAATAACTTCTATAGAGATTTGTACAACCCAAAAAATGAAAAGTTGGATTTAGAATAGCAGGACCCTAAAAACCACCCAAGGATTGTAGAAGATTTATTTTCCCACACAAAACACAAACAACTAAATAAGCTAGTCATGCATCAACTAATCTAAAGAAGTACATTATCACTTAAGCATAGCCAAAACAAAATACAAACAGCCAGATAATTAAGCTAGCTATGGATCAACTAACTTAAAGAAGTGCATCATCACTTCCATAAAGCATAGCCAAAAAATAAAAATAATTAATATCACATCAAAATACTAAATTCTAAATAAGCTAAATATAAAGCCTATCCTGTGATTGGTACAAAACAAGTTGAGTATCCTCAGCATCCCAAATGTGCAGTACAATGGCTTCAATGTACATTATAGTGCATTAGTGAATAAAATTAAAGTTTTTGGTAGCAAAATTGTACATTTATGACATGTGACTTACGAGCCTTGTCATATGTGGTAATCTCGAATTTTTGTCAATTTCTTGTCAGTCGGTGTTTCACTTCCGCCTTTCATATTGTCCTCAATGATGGAGAGAGAGGCGGTGATGACATGGCTACAGACCATAAAGTTCAAATATCAAAATAAGGGAATAAGTTCTTTTTAGTCTAGAAAAATACTACAATATGTTGTAACCGCACATCAAAAACCTAGAAAATAGTAAATGAGAGGGAAAATCCCTAAAATCCCTATAAGGTACAAAAACCTTCAATAACCTACAAATTACACTACAAAAACACTAAGTGAGAGAGAGAATCCCTAAAAATCTCACATGAAAACATACAAAAGCCAACAAAATACTACAAAGATATATGAGGAGGGATCAAGTTACAACAATTTTTGAGTTACAACAAGTTACAACAACCATTTTCTATATTTTCAAAGTCCAAATCGTCGATCCAAACTATTAGATGTGATCTCCATAATAAAATGTGATTCCATACCAAATTTTACATTTTTTGGAATTTTTTTACTATTTCTTTAGATTTATTGAAAATCGCTGTTTTTTTATGGTCCATATTTGCTGAAAACAGCGATTTTCAATAAATCTAAAGAAATAGTAAAAAAATTCCAAAAAATGTAAAATTTGGTTTCCAAACATATATTAATATGGAGAACAAGATGAAGAGTTCAGATTGACCATTAGAATTTTTAAAACTCAAAATCCAAGCCGTTGCATGGAGGGGTTCTATGCTATGCATAACATGCTAGAATATTCCTATCCGGATATCCAAAAAATTAAAATATTCGAATCCGAATAATTATCCGTATCCGTATCCATATCCGAATCCGCATAAAAAAAAATTCGTATCCATATTCGAATCCGCAACTATCTGTATCTGAATATCGGATACGGATACGGATTCGGACAGGTAATATCCAATCCGTTTGCACCCCTACTTTAGGGAAATGATCAAGTTTAAAACTAGAAGTTTGACATTGGAGGGAAATTTAGGCTAAACCCTAAACCCTAATTAAGAGGCTCTGTTAAAATTTAAATTGAAATGATTAATTTAAATTACCATAATTTAAACATGTTAAAATTTAAATGATTTTCCAAGTTACTATAATTGCAACTTAATTGATTTTCGAAGTACGTACTAACAGTCAATCTAAGTTGTTGAACATGATCTCTATATTTAGAGTATAATAAAAGGGACAATTATATTTTAATATATTTTTAATAAAGGGACAATTATATTTTTAATATATTTTTAATAAGGTGGGATATTATACATAATTGATTGCAACAATCTATACTTAATTACAACATCAAATTGTAAATTGATTTTGAAAGTGCAAACAGTCAATCTAAGCCGTACGTTGAACATGATATGTGAAAATATATGAAACTAATTTTTTCCTGTGCAAAATTTAAATTATGATTGCTCTTAGTATTTTCAGCTATTAAAAACTAAAATTATTATAATTTAACATGCTATTAAAGTTCAAATTATTAAATTATTATAATTTAACATGTTATTAAATTTAAATGATCAAATATGATAAAATTTAATACAATCAAATATGATAAAATTTAAATTTAAATGATCAAATATTAAATTATGATTACTTATATATACTACGTCTCGTTTATTTCAATTTTTAACATGATGTAATAACATTGTTGTAGCAGTTTGTTTACAATTTAAAGGACAAATTTAACATGTTAAAATTGAATTGATCAAATATGATAAAATTGAATATGTTTTAATCATATGAGGGACACATTTTAATTTCATCAAATATATATGATATGTAGTTAATTTGCTTATATATACAATGTCTCATTTATTTAAATTTTTCTATCAAATCTTTCCAATAACCTAACTCTAAAGTAACACACACTTTGAATTTGTATCCTACCATTAGATCTGAGAATGTGTTCAACTGAAGATCAGACCGTTCAATTCGTAACTCAGAATTTACAAGACTTCGGGGACTTAACTTCGGAGAATGTGTTCAACTTTAACACCATCAGTTCAACCAATGGCATGTAGAAAATTGAATTAATTCTCGATCGACCTATTCCTCTTCCACCTCGAGCCTGCATACAGTACTCTCTCAATTGTTTGGGATTTATCCGATGATCTCATCTCTTCCACTGTAGGAACAATGAGCGACTACATTAGTAATTTGCCCGGCCCAATATTTGTCGTAATTTTAGGGTTGCTGGCCACCCAAGAGGTAGTGCGTACATGTATACTGTCTAAGAGGTGGAACAACATGTGGACCTCTTTACCTGTCCTCAACATCAATGTGAGGGATTCTCAAGCCCAATATTCCTTGGAGGGGACTATTGCTAATCTACTTGAGAAGATTATTGCAGATGTTCATCTTTTGGAGTTACATCTCAAGTGTGCTCTCTTGGTATAGTTAATTAATCTCTCTAATTGACGCGCGCAGGTGATAGACCTAAATTATATACATATTCGATCTGATTTTTATCACAAAATAATATCAAATATCTTGTATCTTGAATATAAAGTGAATAGAATAATATAGGATCAAGTTACTGCGTTTGTTTGGTTTTAATTTGTAGAAAATGAAGAAAATTGAAGAAAAATGCTCAGTGCGAATGCACTGTTTACGATACGGCCGCACTAAGTACGTAGATGAATTTCTGGATGCGCGCCAATTTTAAAAAGGTATAATAAGATATTCGTCAAAATCTGTGTGGACGCACGGATATTGATGCGGATGAAATCTGGACGCACAGGAAAAAGCCAGACCCAGTGCGGGTCGTCTGGCCGCACTGTAGCAGAATACATAACTGGAGTCTGAACTTAAAATAGCCATAACTTTTGACTCGTAACTCCGATTTAGGTTTGTGACCACTTTTTGGAAAGCTAGGAAGAAGATCTACAACGTGAGAAACTAAAAAAAGAAATTAGGAGTTAGTAGGACGCACTAAACTCGCAGACAACTAAAATTACACGTTTGCAACACGGTTTCTATTTTTGGCGCATCATGGACTCGTTTTTACAGCCAAATATGGATAATACAATCCTAAAAAATAATCCAAATATAACACCCACTAACTCCACTTTCTAGCCTCTTAATTGAGCATGGTCCTTGACTATAAAAGAGGAGGTTCATTCTCATTCACAAAAATCCATCATCCATTCTCATCTCTCTCTCACCCCTTGGTGCATATCCATTTCTAAGGAAATACACACTTAGCGTAAAATTCTGAAGTAAGGAAAGCTTTCAACTGAGAAGAAGGAGATTCGAGCAAGAAATCGGCAAGATTGAGGGCTTTGATTAAATAAATGGTGTAATCATTTTTTTATTTAATTTCTTCTTATTTTTGCCAACTTTTGTAATGGATATCTCCATAAGGGAGTAGATCTCTCTCTAGGGATTTAGGTCGATGCATGAACTTGTTTAATTCAATTTTATTCGGTTATTTATTTTTATTATGATTGTTTTATGGGATTTTATTATTAATTTCTATGATTTATCATTTGTATTGATTACATAGTTTAGTACTTGAAATCGCGGTAGTCCCGCTTTGGAATCGGTTTGTTAGGGAAAAGATCCAAAGAAGTAGGATGAGAGGAGAGTACCAAATTATGAACACAAATATCTTAGGTTTTAGGTTAGAAGCGACCATTATGTGGCAATTTATCAATAATATGTCTTCCCGCTAAGTCTCACTCTTGTACTTGCTCGAATCTTTCCTCTTCAAAAACCTGGAACCCACATAAAAGTGGAACGGGTGAGAGATCGAACCTTCTCTCAGTGCGGGATTTAGTTTCAGCCTAGAGTTTATAAAACCTTTACATTTTCTCACAAATATGAAAAGATAAATAAAATGTGTATGCTTTTTCTAATGCAATATAATCCTACCAGTACTTATCAACTTAATCATATTTTCTTTTCTTTTCTCTTTCTATGTTTCTTCGACCGTGGAACTTCCACCCGACGCCAGAAGAAACCACTTAATTTCCTTGTTTTTTTGACCGCGGAACTCCTGATCGACGCCGAAAGAAACTGCCAATCCAACCATGAAACTCCCACCTCACGCTGGGAGGCTGTCGCCCTAACCGCAGAACTCCTGCCAAATGCTAGGGTTAGACCCGTGATAGGACCGCTTTCGCCTACAGTCACGTTAACGAGGGGTCCAGTTGAACACTAGACCCAATGTATACATCCCAATATGCAAACATATCGGCTCCTGTTCAGTTTCCTTATTCGTTCATTTTCAACCACATTTATTCAATCATACAATTCATACTATGCTCAACACATCCTATTCATGCAAGTTCTTTGTCAATATATGAATCCTATCATTTCATGCAATTTATTTGTGTCTACTCAAGTCATACGAATGGTTCAAAAACAACATGCATAAATTCAACTAATGCAACAATAACAAGCAATTGAATGACAATAGAAAAGTAAAATATTTTTATAAAGTTTAAAAAATCCGCACCTGTTTGCGTAGTAAAATTATTGATCGATATCTATGTCTCTCAGTTCCTCGAAAGTCGAACCTAAGAAATAAACATATTTCTAATTAATAAGGTTTGAGTTCACATATTCTTATTTTCTAAAATTTTATATTTATCATTATAACCCTAGATTATTAGTTCTAATTTTTAAACTTTGGTCACTGATTATTTTGATTCACACTTTATATTTCTTTAATAATTCAAATTAAATAAGCTATATAAGAATCCAGAACCTGTTAAGTTAGGAATCCAAAATCTTTGATCAAGGAAATATATAAAATATATTGTTTTCAAACTTCATTCAGTAACTATTTTTAGATGTAGCTTAATGAAACAATAATTATAAACTATGAAAAGATGTTAAACATATAGGATAATTTAACTACATCTATTTAAACCAAGTCAAACTATTAATTGAGATGATACATCCAACAACCAAATCAAAGCGAACAAGTTTTCAGATGTGCGTATCACGAATCTGAAACGATATTCATTTAATATTTATTAAAAGAATAATGAGTATCTGTAATCAAAAGAAATATATTTTTAGTTTATTATAGAAAAAATACAACTTAATATTCATGATTTTATCATTAAGAAAAATGAGATTTATGATTGAAACTCTATTACTTGAGAATTATTTTTTTTAAATACCAATTTTGCCTTTCTACTTTCTTTCTTCGCTGATTAATTAATTAAAATTAATAAAAGAAAGTTTATGTTTTGGCAAGTAGGCAAGTAGTCCCCTGGCACATTCTATTAATTCCCAAAGCCTCCATTCAATACTTCATGTAATGCATTTATAAGCCACCTCTAGAAACGTATGAGCTCCAAAAAACGCCTGACAGCATGCAAAAATCCCAAAACAAATATGCAGATGAGTCCCGAACAATAAGCAAAATCCCCACAACATATATACACAAAAAGTTCCGACATAAATATATCCTAAATAGATAGCCAACAAGGGGGTGTAAATGAATCAAATATTAGCCGTACGGATCCATAATCATATTTGAAAATATGAAAATTAAATACGGATATTTAATATCCGAATATCCATGCAGATACATATATAGATATAGTTTTATATTTTAATTATATGTATTCAAATAGTAGATAAATATCATATAATTTAACATATATTAGAAAATAACTTATACTATTCACCATTATAATTAGATAAATATTATGAACTTTGATATTTTCTAATATATATATATATATATATAGATATATATATAGAGTAAAACTAATATACACTTAAGTGTACCATACACTTAACCCTAGGACCGTACGATTTTTTAAAAAGTCGTGTAGATTCTTCAAAAGTAGTGCAGCGCGAATCTCAAAGCTAATCCTAGGGTTCTAGGGTTAAGTGTATGGTTCAATTGGTACACTTAAGTGTATATTAGATTGACTCTATATATATATATATATATATATATATATATATAGAGAGAGAGAGAGAGAGGCTAATATGCTTTCGGCAGCACTTCGGCTGAAGTGCTGCCACCCCATTTTCGATTTTTCAAAATCCAAATGGTCGATCCGAACCGTTCATCTTGTTCTCCATATTAATATCTGCTTGGAGACCAAATTTTACATTTTTTGGAATTTTTTTGCTATTTATTAAGCCACTTTGAAAATCGCTGATCCAACGGTGGCTTGCCAAACAGTAAAATCAGGGGTTCACCGTTGGATCAGTGATTTTTAAAGTGGCTTAATAAATAGCAAAAAAAATTTCAAAAAATATAAAATTTGGTCTCCAAGCAAATATTAATATGGAGAACAAGATGAACGGTTCGGATCGACCATTTGCATTTTGAAAAATCAAAAATGGGGTGGCAACACTTCGGCAGAAGTGCTGCCGAAAGCATATTAGCCCGTCTCTCTCTCTCTCTCTCTCTATATATATATATATATATATATATTTAATAAATAATAGTATTGAAAAACAGATATCCGATCCATATTCGCTTAATATTTTGTATCTGTAACCATTTAATATACGATCCGTATCCGTATTCGAAAAATAAAAATAAATATAGATATAGTTTAAATACCTATATCTGATCCATTTGTAACCCTACAGCTAGCATAAAAACAAGCTTCAAAAAATTTCTTAGATAAGAACCATATACAGCACAAGTAAACATGAGAAGTAAAGCTAGAGATGCAGTATAAACATATTCAATATGTCATGGCAAAACTTGAGAGAACCCTTGAAAGAAGGCCCATTGGAAGCACCAAATTAATCACAGATCACGATAGTTTCTTTTTGAATTTTTATAGATCAAATATGCACCAAATGCATCATTTGCCAAAACACATGTTTTCAGTTTGGTTTTCCACATATAATGTAATGCTGCACATGCATGTTTTCCGTTTCTTAGTCCCAAACAAATTCTAAGTGCATACTCCAAAATTTCAACTGGTGGCATCTCACCTGGATTTAAGAACAATAAAACAGATCTTTTCTCGAATTATTCCCAATATATACCCATCAATTCGTTCAGAATTTATCAGTCCTTTTTAAGATATAAAATGAATATAATTTCTTTTATACAGTATTAATGAATCCAAACATATATAGAATTAAAAAGAGAAGAGTATTAATGAGTAAGGGTAAATTAGGCATTGAAATGAAAAAAATTCTCTCTCAAAATTACAAAAGCTGCACTTAGTATAGCACTCGCCTACTTGAAATTTGCAGTTTAGGAAGGGTAGGTGCCGCAGTCACTGTTTTGGACGGTTCTCAGCAGTCGATACTCCGATTGGGATGACTCCAGTGCTCACGGTTCCGTATCGCCGAGCATTACAACTCTTATGTTGATCGCTTCTCCAAAATCCGGATGTACAGGTGGTGGTTCTCTTCGGAAGTTGGCTGGCCGGTTTGGGTCCAGCAGGGGTTTAGATCCGAAATGAGGGAAAGGGTGCTGTGGCGGCTAGGGTTAGGGAAAAGAAGGGGGGGTGGCTGTGGAGAGGCTTTATATAAGGTAGGGTTAGGTTTAGAAGAGGATTTAGTGAACCAACATATTATAAATTCGGATTTGAGTCCATGACAGAATTTTGTTTTAATGTTTGTCTTTTAAGATTGAAATAACTGGAATTATAAGTTCGAAATTTGGAGAAAGTTAAAATATAAGAGTTTTAATATTTTCTATTACGGTTCTAACGCAATTAGTTTCACCTTAATCCTTATTTCCAGTGAGGAGAAAAGATAAAAATGATCGATGAAGGTCTGCAGTCTCTGAACTGAAATATTTACTGACTTTACAATTTTATTGGAATTTAGGATAGTCTTATACATGAAAGTTATAGATCATGAAGTTATATTTTCAGGTATTAAATTTCATTTCAATCCGAATTGATATGAGTGATCTGTGATTGAAATACTAATAGTTGTCCATCTGAAAAATACAACTGAAGCTAAATTTGAAAGGTTATCGAAAAGAAGTAACTCAAATTGAGGATTTAAATAAGGATTTTATTTGTATTTATTTTGTAATTCCTGAGACCCGCTAAAGAGTATATTTATTTTAAAAATTAAATGGGATATTATTTGAATTTTTGTGAGAGTTCCTACAATATTTTCTATAGGGACAATCACACGTGTGATCCTAACTCAAGACGTGTATATAATTATTATTTGTTCCTAAATTTATCTGTATAAAAATAATTATCGATGTAACGGAATATTACACCATCACAACGGTCATGGACTGGTATGGTTATTCAGCTTGTGCACCTTTCGTATTTTGGCCACCGTTTGGTCATACAAACTTTGATTTGAGTGAATCAAAGCTTGAAATTCTCAGGAGATCGAGATTTATAATTTCTATGCATTAATCTCATTCATAATATGAAATTATGGATCGGTATAAGCCTTGGAAGACAGACATCAGATATGAAAATAAGAATAAACCTAGATTTACTTCTCTCCCTTTTATAGAAGCCAAAGCTAGGTTCCTAAGGTATGCTCTAGCCGCCTAACTTCATCTTCTCTATTCACAAGAGAGCCACCATGATTGCTAGACCTTAAACTTAAATACTCCTTTAACAACCAAAGATCTCATCCACCATACTCAATCAACTTCAACAACCCGAGTGATTTGTGAGAGATCTTTAATTACTACAGACACCTTGTAACCCTTGTTATCTTGAGTCTCGTGCTCACCTTGCAATCCTTAAAGTCCTTGTGACTCAGATTATTTTCTTTGAGCCTTTAGAGCTCCTGTTAGGGCCGTGTGACTTCCCATAAGTTTGTAAGGGCTCACCGGTTCCACCTTGTACTCCTTTCTCATTGGGTAAAGAAAGTCGTGCCATCTAGAAGGTCATGAGCCCTGGAGACGTAGGCGTTAGTGCTGAACTCTGTAAACAACTCTCGTATCAAGTGTCTCTAAATTCTATTATTTACTTTAGATTTAGTTTAGGACAAAGTTATTCTAGTTTTTGTCAAGGATAACTTATAGTAGATTATTATTACTTAGACCAAAAATATAAACATGCCTATTCAGGCCCCCTCTATGTGCCTTTAGGACCAACATTAGAATTAGTAGCTGTGGACCTTGACACTATGCATGCTGAGAAGACTTTGCTATTATAATAGCTAGCTAGATATTTCAGGAATATATTTTGTATGGATATACACATGTTGTGTATTTTGTGCATGCATGAATATTTCTTCTAAAAAAAGTATTAATTACCCTTTTTAACATCCTCATATATTTAAAGAAAGAACATAGTTGGTATTGGTCAAATTAATGCTGATGGCTCATCTATATCACGGATGGTAAAGATCACCACATCTACACCATCAGTTTAATAGCCCAACCGATGTTAAAGAGCCAATCAAAACCAACGGTTGGTCAAAGATTAACCGATGGAAAAGAGAGGGGCATCAGCGCCATTAGTTTTTTAAATGCAACCAATGATAAAAAGTTTAATGTAATTATTACACTGTCACTCGTGATGAATGCCATATGTGCGGAAGCACATCCGATGGTAAAGGGGTGATGGAAAAATATTTTTTTGTAGTAGTGAAAAACGGTGTAATTGGATCCCTCCTCATTTTTGTTTGTGATTTGAGTAATTTTTTTTTGTGACATATAGCTTATTTGAGACTTAAAAAAGAAATACTGCACTCATCACTATTTAGTTAAAACACTTCAATGCTTTTTAATTAACTATATAAAAAAATATTCACAAATTAAGTATATGTACTGATCCACTCAATATTTTTTTCGTTCCACCACCGTTGCAAATCTATACCTAATAGTCAAGTAAGCCTCACGTAAATTCTCGGAGACACAGAGCATATTATTTATTCAGAAATTTCTTCTTTTTGTCCTTCTTAATAATTTATTCATCATAACTGGCATGCAATCATAAAGTCATCGCTTCCTCGCAAAGAGCACAGTCCCATTCGTTGCCTCATATATACACACACAAACCCTTACTCTTATCACCCCATTTTCAACACTTCAATATATCCAATTAAGTGCTACTTCTCCTTTGCTCCATCTATTTTCAACACTTCAAAAAAGCCTCTTAATAGAAAAGAAGTACTTAATTCCTCCAATGGAATTCTTGGCAACCCTCACGGTGCTACTTCTCCTTTGCTCCATCTATTTTCTATGGAAATTATACACCCTGCAATGCACCAAAAATTGCTACTTGATAGACTATGTGTGCTTTAAGCCACCGCATGACCAGCAAGTCACAGAAAAATTTGCGGGCGATATCCTATTGCGCAACAGGTCACTCGGCTTATCTGAATACCAGTTCATGGTAAATCTGGTTATTAACTCGGGCATGGGGGTCAAAACCTACGCCCCGAGAGCCTTCATTGAAGCACGTGAAACCTCTGTGACATTTGATGATGCGTTGCAAGAAATGGATCAATTTATCAATACCTCAGTGGATGATTTATTCAGAAAAACCAATATTTCACCGTGTGACGTGGATCTCTTGGTGATTAACATCTCAGCATTCTCCCCCGCTCCATCACTGGCTTCTAGAGTAGTGCAGAGATACAAAATGCGGGAGGATGTGAAAACTTACAATCTATCAGGCATGGGGTGTAGTGGGAGCTTGATATCCCTTGATTTGGTAAGAAAAACTTTTAATACCGGAAAGAAAACCATAGCCTTGGTCATAAGCTCAGAGTCCCTAAGCCCTAATTGGTACCGTGGAAAAGATAAGTCGATGATGCTTAGCAACCTCCTTTTCTGAACTGGAGGCGCTGTCATGCTACTGACAAATGATCCTGCACTGCAGGCCAGGGCAAAGATGAGCCTGAAATGCCTAATCCGTGCACACACCGGGGCAAATGACAATGCATATAACTGTGCTATTCAAAAAGAAGACTGTGATGGCTTTGCCGGGATCCACATTGGCAAGAGTATTCCAAAAGCCGCAGTGCATGCAATCTCAGAAAATTTTATATGCCTCGCCCCAAAAATTCTACCGTACAGTGAACTTGCACTCTATGTTTACCGCACCATAAAGCAAAAGTTGGTAAAACAAACCGAAAAAGGGAAGTCAGCCATGGCACAGATCAATTTCAAGACTGGTATCGATCACTTCTGTGTGCACACAGGTGGGCCCGCAGTGATTGAAGGAGTTGGACGCTATTTGCGGTTGAACCAGCATGACTCTGAACCTGCCAGTATGACATTACACCGGTGGGGTAACACGTCCTCGAGCAGCATATGGTATGTGTTGGGTTACATGGAGGCAAAAAAGAGGCTTAAAAAGGGGGATAGAGTGCTGATGATAACCTTTGGTACCGGATTCAAGTGCAACAGTTGCATGTGGGAGGTGAGTAGGGATTTGGAAGATGGGGGTGCATGGGAGGATTGTATCAAAAACTATCCCCCACAAACCCTAGTTAATCCTTACTTGGAGATGTACGGATGGGTACTTGATGACACTCTGGACACATCCACTAAGGAGGAAAGGGTAGAGGAGCTGAGAAGATCACAGTAGAAGCAAAAACCAGAATAAGAGGGGGAAAAAAAAGAAAGAATGAAAGTAGCATCCAGCATGGGGTTGTACACTTGTACCTGTAATATCACCACCTACCATCTACACCTCGTACCAATATCAAGTTCATGGTTTACAGTTGCATCTGCATCTATTATAGTAATTAATTACTCGTGAATTATTGAAGTCATTATTTCTTTTAATTTACAGTTTGATTACAAAAGTGAATTGTTTTTGCATGCTATTACAAAAGTGAATTGTTTTTGCATCTGCATTTATTTATTTTAATTTGCAAAGGAACTTTCCTTTTTCCGGTTGTTCTTAGTTGAAGTGATGATTCTTAATTACTAGACTTGATTGATAAAGTGAATGGATATTATGCTCTGCCTTTACTTTGTGGGTTTAGAAAGGACTTATTCTGTGGTTATGTGGTTTGTATAATTGTGTCGTTGGGAAACACATGTTACTTCATTTTACTCTTTCAAATTTATTCTTTGTTTGACTCCTTAAAGATAGAGTAAAGTGTTTAACCCATCACTTACTTCACAATTAAAAGGATCTCACAGTTTAAATGACATTTCACTTGATGAGAGTTACTATGCTTCTAAATTCTTACGATCACGACAAAGACAAACTTTCCCCATTTTTTCACGAATGTATCCTCTAAGATATCTCAAACTTTGAGTGTGTTTTTGGAAAATCTAAAATATGTTATGCACGAATCTCAAACTACAAATAATATTGCCGCCGGCGCTATCTCCGAATAATATATATTTTCTTGATCTGTTGATTACAATTGATACTCTATATATATAATCATGTCTATTACAATTCCGCCACTAATATACCACACAACGTTTCTAACTATCTAGCAAATTAACATAACAATGTTATAAGAACCGGACCGGATATTGACCCGGTAAACTTTTGGACTTACATTTACATTACAAAGCACACTACCAGCCCTTCTCCCTTCTGGACAAATTTACAAAAATTGGATATGATAGGATTCTTAAGTGTTTCTTTTTCACCAGGTTTTCAGTCCAAATTAGTACGGTTCTGAGAAGACATATGGCATAATAACTGCTCTTTAGCTTCTCTTTATCCATATTTGTATGAAATTTGTTAGAACAAATATGTATTACTAACTGATGTTGTTAATACACAAGAGGTTGTATCTCTTTTAGAAGAACTCTTGTTGGGATTGACCAACAAGAATGGTCAAATATACTTAGTGCTATTTCATTCACCCACTCCTATAATAAAATCTCATGAAGATGGGAACAGTCAGGGGTTTTTTTCACTAGCTCTTTTGTACAAAATCTTGAATTTTAGGGGGTCAAGGCATTACATTCTATGCTGTGGTGGTCAGTACCAATTCCTCATAAAATACAATTTTTTATGTGACTCACATGCAAACATAAAATCCTCACTAAAGATCAGTTGCATTCAAAAGGATGGTTAGGTTCCACTCAATGCTAATTCTGTTCACATGAGGAGATAGTCAATCATCTTTTTATTACATGTCCTTTAGTCAAACAAGTATGGTTTTGGATGGGTAAAAGCCAACAAGTGTTTAGTCAATGGTCTACCATAGAAGATGTCATTCAATTTGCAGTGTCTCTACCTAAAAATGAAAAAAAATTGCATTCCTGATGGTGTTTAATGCTATTTGTTGGACAATTTGAAAATATTAGAATGACTTATGTTCTAATAAAGTTCCAATTAAAACTGGTTGTAATTTGATTTTTCTTATCATCTCTCTTCTTCATTTTGGCTAGGGGCAAAAAAGACTTCACAACAAACTCAAGAGGAAGCATGTAACTGGATGCCAATTGAGGAGATGTTGGAAGCCATTCCTTTTAAGAATTTGGGTTCCTGGAGATGACCAATTGGTGCCCTATGCGTTTGGAGATGATGGAGGCCCTTCTCCAGAGGGTGTAGACTCTAACTAATCAAAAAAGGAGTATCTACCAGTTTTGATGCACACAAGTTGGATGCCTTTGTAATATATACAGTTTAGGGGTAATTTCCTTGCATGGCAAGAAGATCCACTTGTGTTGTTCTTATATTTTAGTCTTAGTTTCTAAATCAGTTTAGATGAGTTTTTGGTATCATTGGATAGTGTCAGCTTTATCTTGTTTGTTTGCTGGTTTGTGGTGATCATGTTGTTTTTGGTGGGTTATGGTTGTAACTCAACTCTGTTTCGTTAAATGGAACTAGGCCTAAGCCTTTTTAATTTAAAAAAAAAAGTTTATTGGTCGAACCATCGGATCAACCAATTCGATTGCTGGTTTATTTAAATACTTATATATATATTAATATATAGCGATTATCATAAAATATAATATTTTTACATAGTATATGTGAAAACTCACACATATATATTCAATTATGTGAGTAGAACTAGGGTGTTCTTAAGCTCACCAAGTCCCTTGGTAAGATCAAGTCTAAATTCCGTCAAATTGGTTTCAAATGATGAATCTTAACTGTTAAAACCCGCCTACCTTACGAGTGATGCATTTACATATGAAAATTTTAAACATTCAAATTAATTTAATATAATGTCAAGCAGTCAAAATTAGAAGCTTAATAAATTAATTTTGATGCATTCCATTTTTGAACATTTTTTGACCGCTTGACTTTATACTAAATTAATTTGAATGTTTAGAATTTTCACATGTAGACGCATCACTAGTAAGATAGGCAGATCTCAATGGTTTGAATTCGTCATTTGAAACCGATTTGACGGATTTTAGACTTAAGCTTACCAATATACTTGGTGAGCTTAAGAACACCCTAGTTCTACTCCAATTATGTAATATAAGATCAATTTTTCTTTTAATTTAACATCTAAATAAAAATAATAATATTGATTTATTAAAAATAACTGAAAGGTTTACTATATCGGAAAGAATATAACAACTCAAAATTTAAATTTTGATAATTTTCAAGATGTATTTACTTATTTTATAATAACAATAAATTATATTCTTAATGAAAAAAAGATGGCTTTGACAGAAGTTACGAAAAATAGGATGAATGATAAATTAAAAACAATTTTATTTTTGAAAAGAGATGGGCTACGGTGAGTTGCGAAGTAAAATGCGTTTCTACATCACGCCGTATTTTTATTTTGAAAGTCCAAACGACCGATTCGAACAGTTAAATATTTAATCCATATTTAAATGTGCTTGGAAACCAAATTTTACATTTTTTAGAATTTGTTTACTATTTATTAAGCATTTTTTGAAAATTATTGTTTTGCTGTAAATAGTAAAAACAGTAAAATTTTATGAATCATAAGATCCGGTTCTAATAACACTGTAACAGAATGATACAACTGAATTCTATTGCCTATTAAACATGTCCAGTGCTTGTTACAACTGAATTTCTATTGCCTATTAGACATGTCCAGTACTTGCTATTAATATTCGTCTACAACACGTTATCTTTTATGGAAATAAATCTGCTACGATCCCAAGGGATTGTAGGGTCCTACGATTTCAAATTTAACATTTCATTTTTTTGAGTTTCATGAATCTCTAAAAAATTAAAAGGTTGAATTTCGAATCGTAGGACCCTACAATCCTTTTAGGATCGTAGCAGATTTATTTCCTATCTTTCATAATCTATCTCCGATGAACATCTGCAATTAATAAAAACACAACCAAATTAATGTACTGTTAGGGTCCATTAGTAATAAACAAATTACTTGCATTTTAATGTCCACCGCACATTAGTTGCATTTTAATGTCCACCGCACATTAGTTGCATTTTAATATTTAAGTAAATTTTAGCAGCATTTCTCTTTAGTTCTCCATAATTATTAAGGAAAAATGTTGCATAAATTTTCTTAAATACGAAAATACGATTAATATAGTTCAAGACTAGAAAATAGGAGCTATTTAAAATGAGCATCTATAGATTAATTTTGAACGGAAATAACCTAAAGACATTAACGTTCCGTTATGGCTCATAAGAAAATACTTAAATATAATTCCACAACTAATGTATTTGTGATACAAAAGCAGAGAGAGCAATTAATTAAGTACTATAATTGCCACCGCTAGCGCTATTGCATGGGTTGGGGTGTCAATCATATCTTTTTAGCCGTTTATCCGACCCGTATCGTATTCGATAAGGCTGATATGGGTAAGGGTTTTTTTTTGTTAGCTTATTGGGTATGAGTATGGGTAAGAATTTTTTTTCGTTAAATAAATGAGTAAGGATATGGGTAATGACTATTTCGTACCCTTTACCCTATAGGGTAATTATAAAATCCAAATATATATTCAATTCAATTTCCAACCCACTTAAATGTATATTTAATTCAATTTCTAACCCACTTAAATGTATATTCGTGTTTTTGAATTTTTATTCTTTATAAAAAATAATTTAGTTGGAATTGATTGCACATTTATTTTATTTTTTTAATTAGAAATGCAATTATATATGTGTTAAAATGAATGAATTTTTTATGTTTAATTTGTAAAATATAATAAAACTAATTATTATACTAGTATTATCCGTTATTTACCCGCTACCGTTTCATTACCCGATAATATTAACGGGTAAGGGTAGGGTAGGATAAAATTGATTTTTGATGGGTATGAGTAAGGTATGAGTAAGGTCAATTTTAATAGGTATGGGTATGAAAATATCTCCACCCGACTCCTACCGTACACATTGACACCCCTATGCATGGGGCAGATGGTAAAGTCACTAGTCCTCTTACGAGAGGACATGAGTTCAATTCCGCATGGGATAGTATTATAGAGTGATGTGCGAGTTATTAACGGGTACGATACAGGTTGGTAGAGATATTTTTATATCCATACCCATTATGATAACGAAAAAAAATCTTTAGCCTTACCCGTTCTATCAAATACGATACGGGTCGGGTAAACGAATAAAAAAGTATTATTAACATTTCGATTTGTGTTTTCAATACAATATTTTTCAAAATAAGAAAAAAATAATGAATACAACTATTTTGTATTATAAAAATATAATAAAATACAAAATTTTATTGTATCATGTATTATCTTCATACAAATATATATCTATATATATAATTTTATTTTTAAAAATTATCTTATACGAAAACGAATAAGATAATGGAAAAAATTCATTATCATTATTTGTACCCGATTAGCTAATGAAAAAAAAATCTTACCCTCACCCATATTTTCGGATATGATACAAGTCAGATAAACGGATAAAAGGGTGCCATTGACACCACTAGTTTGCGTGCCTATGGGCTATCCTAAAAAAATAAAAGAAAATTAAGTACTAGAATTAAATAGGCTTAAAATTAATGTATACTTGCCCGAATAGAGTCAAGCATTGAGAGAGAAGAAATGTAAAAACAATGCTACAAGGAGAGCAGTTAATTCACCAATAGGTAAATGAATTGGAACTTAATTCGTACGGTTGGCTGAGAGGAGAGGGTTGATATATATATAAAACAATAACAAAAACAATTCTGATAAAAAAAAAATCAGGGTCAGATAACTAGTAAAACCGATCCTGATCGGTTTTATTAAATACGACATTACAAGAATAAGTATCATGGTCGGTTTCAATTATTTCGAAATTTGACCCTGATACTTCTCTGAACAATCAGTGTCAGCATTATTATAAAACTGACTCTGATACTATTTTTTTTTTTTAATTTTCGCTGTGAATGTAATATCAGTGTCAATTATTCACAATATCCAACCCTAATTATACATTCTGTACTAGTGCTAAATATATGTTTAATTTCAGTTACAAAAGTATATCGAATGTCGATTAATAAGATGAATTAACTAAAACTAAATAAAAAAAATTAAGAGCAACATTAGAGAACTATGAATATAAACAAAAATGTGAACAAATTGACAAATAGATTTTATGACTAAAATAAAACTAGAAGTAACTGAAGAGATACCTGTACTGAACAAAATCTATGAGAGGCATCAAAGAAAGTTTAGCATGTTTCTTCATTTGTAGATTTTATATTTCTTTGGCACTGCTTGGCACGTGAGATGGATACACCACATCTACACCATTTCTATTTTATATTTTATAATGCCTTAAGCTTCTTCTTCTCTTGTGTGAGTCGCACCTATCTTCCCAAAATTGAAACTGGGAATATTTACCGTTGAGAGTTCATTTGAGTTGGTCAAATATGACCGAGGGGGGAAAGGATCTAAACAGCGTGGGAGGCTGTCTGGGCTTTCTGGGCTTAATCAGGAAAAATTAAGTTCCCGAGAAAATAGGAGATGGGCCTTCAACAGCCCAAGTGTAGAGTGCAAGAATGAGATACCAGTGAGCACTGAGCAGTTGTCTGCATTGAGATTCGTGACAGAATAATACAGACGACTCAGAGTGATGAAATAGAGTAATGGAGTGAATCTCGGAATTATCCTTTTCTTTTGAACTAGTTACTTTGTTTGCGGCTACGCCGCAAATGTGCAACTTTTCTTATGTTATTGGACAGATTTTTTTTTTGTGAGAACAAAAAAATAGATGAGATCAGCTAAGGCATATATACCATTTACACAATATACTTTGCATTCTTGAAGTTGATGAAAGTTTCGGATGACAAGAATTGCAGTTTATATATCAATTTATTGACATTTATTTTTCACAATAATTGAATTATTTCCCTGCATGTAGAACCAAGCAAAAGCAACACATCCTGACACAAAAGATAACAAATTCACTAACATGAAAATTCAATGAAACAAAAGGTGAAAATAGAAAAGGATTAATTATTGTTGGCACCTTAGTATGCCCCTTAGTTGAAGCGAAGTGCAGAGGACGCTAGTTGAGACCAAGAAAATTCAGTTCAATTCAGACCTCGTGAGATTGATATAATGAGTTAGGCTGGGGTGCTATGGATAGCATAGTGGCCTCTATGCTACGGCTCAATATTTAAGTTTTTAAAATTCAAACGGTCCATCCGAACCGTTCATCTTATTCTCCATATTAATATCTGCTTGGAGACCAAATTTTACATTTTTCTGAATTTTTTTACTATTTATTAAGTATTTTACAAAATTGTTGATCCAACGGTGGCTGCACAAAACAGTAAAACCGTTGGATTAGCGATTTTCAAAGTGGCTTAATAAATAGTAAAAAAATTCAGAAAATTCTAAAATTTGGTCTCCAAACAGATATTAATAAGGAGAATAAGATGAATGGTTCGGATCGACCATTTGGATTTTGAAAACTCGAATATTGAGCCGTAGCATAGAGGCCACTATGCTATCCATAGCACCCCAGCCTAACTCTTGATATAATTGCCAGTAAAGATTATTATTTTTAATGTCTTTTCCTTTTTTACTAAAGACAAAGCGAATTCAGTCTATTCAGTATATTGACATTCATATATGCAATAATCCCATAATTATTAGAAATAAAACTATAATTATTTAAGCTTGGTACATACCTTTGTTGCAAGAAATACCAATAATGCAAGCAATATTCCTGTTTGAACAAATAAAATAAATGACAATAAAATATAACAATAAAGAATGTAAACCAAGTTTAGTTCCTTAAGAAGTTTATTTTCAGTCATTTTTCAAATCTAATTCTAAATCATTAGAGAGAAAATATTAAATCTGGCATCAATTTTTATATCGATAGGTAGAACTGAAATCTCACAAAATGTCCGACAGATATCGGTAATTATCATTGGTAGTCAAAACTTTTTATTTCTCGATTTAAAAAGAATTACATGTGATTGATGGGAGTCCTGAACTCATATTGATCAAATTAACTACATTGATATTTGCATCTTCATTCATACAACAATATCTGGTTGGCAACTTAGTATTTTACCGGCTGATTTGTTTTACCTGTTTGTGTCTGAACTGCTACCTAACATCAAAGTAACAACAGAAGAGTACTAGGAAAAGAGTACCAAAGCTTACACCTGAATATTTTTCCCCATTTTACATTACATGCTACATTGTCAAATCGTTGAAAAATTACACTGAATAAGATATAAGCACAAACTGGTTCAATAATATCATCATTGTTCTTTGCCACATACACAAATTTTCACAAAGAAGAACTACCAATGAATTCTATCATAATTACAACATTCTAAGTTAAAATTATATGTAGCCTTCAAAGGGAAAAAATAAGAAACTAAGAGTAAAGAATTACATATCTTCCCTCTCGAACAATTTTGTAGCTTTGGAAAAACAGGCAGTCATTAGACAAGGTGAAGAGCAAAACCTAGAAATAAGCACAACAAAATTAGAAAATATAAAATAATAAATGTCATCAAGAAAACATCATATTACATATAAAATGTAAGAATATTCTTTACTTGTTTTTTCAAAAAAAACCTATTTGCATTCACTTGAATGTATTTATCTTTTGGTCTGACAGAAAATCTGAGGCACAAATTTTTACATCAGAACCATAGTACAGTATGGAAACTGAAAGCTAATTAAGAGGGACGAACAATGGAGACACCCTATTTTATTTTGCCAACAATAGCAGGATGGTGTGATATTTTTTTTTCCAGTGAAAAATTGAGACCAAGTTTGTATGCAATTATTACATAAATGGTAAATCAATGCAAGTAATTACAGTTGAAGATCGTACTAAACTTTATAAGATATCCTTCTGGTCCTCATGGAGTGTATACCACTTAAGGCTGCAAAATCGCTTCGGAAAAAAATATCACAAAAGGAGCACAGTATGTGAACCCGTGGTATGAATTCATATTTTCATTTTCATAATTCTAACACCATAATTCTAACATTAAAAAGAAGCAATAAACATGATGGCTATATGGAAATGTGATTTCAAACCAATCACCCTTTGTCAAAATCTACAAATCCTGATATGCATATTGAAATTTTGAAATGCGAAGTTTTTACCAGAGATAAGAACAAATAAGGCAACATCTGCTCTTCATCACCTACTTGAGCTCGGTGACAAAGTGACGGAAATGTAGTAAAATGAGGGAAATTAGAAATAGTTCCTTTGTTGAACCATTTTTGTACTACTCTTTGTACAGGAGAGAAATTTACCTGAATAAGGGTGGGAAAAAGTGACCTTCATCAGGATAAATTCTCTCTTCATCTAAAAAAAAAAAGAAGGATGAATTCTCTTGTTGTAGCTGCTTCCGAGTAGGCTAATTTTGTACTTCAAATTGAAAGAGCTGAAATGTCGACAAAATAGTGAGAGATTAGGGAATCGCACAAATGATTGACGAAATTAGAGGAGTTGAGAATATAGGCGGCTACCGACCTGGTTGCTGGATGCTGGAATGAGTGGAGAGAATGAGATGGTAGACAGTGGAAGAGCTGACCAAACACAGAGGCATACACCGATTAAGTGGAGTGAGCTGGGTCAATCTTCTAAGCGGCGAAGGAGAAAAAGAGTCCAAAGAGAAAGGAGAAGAGCTAAATAAGGTGGAGGAGAGGAGAGAGAGGGACAGCTGTGCAGGATTTGCGAACGAAGTGGAGAAGAGATAGGCATCAAGATTCGATGGAGGGATCAGTTTCGGGCTGATGACGAGAGCGGACGTCAGATGAGAAATTGAGAGCGCCTCATCCAAAATCAGAAGGTTAAAAGCAGGGGTGTCACTGTTCATAGCTACAGTAACACCCCATTCTCCTTTTATGATTATATAATTTCTTCATTTTTGCAGGAATGAGGGGGAGGATATTAATGAATTCAGATCACCTAAAAAAATTCAAATTTTGAGTTTGGATCCTGACCATCTGATAACAAATTTAGAATCTGCACGAATATTAAAGGAGGTCCGTACATTATACCTCAGATCGTATTGGGCCGAATTCTGATAAAACGGGCCGGTATCCAAACTCAAATTTTAAGTTGCTTTAGGAGATTTAGGCCGGATATAAATATCCGTTGTTGTTTTCTATTTAGAGAATCGTTCTATCATAGATTCATAGTATGAACATTTATCTATTTTACTGGCATATTAACCCAAATTTCTCTTTCTTCAATTTAACTTATTAAATTCAAAATTAGCATTTAGTTATGGAGCGATCGAAAGTGTTGAAAACAAAGAAGAATTGAAGGATTGATCAAGCACCTAGGATTTAATCAAGGAATAACATATGTTCATTTTTTTTTTTTCAAGGATAAAAAATTAGGTTGTCCATCAGTATCAATAATTACTGAAAATAAAAACAGTATCAACGGTACAATAAACAGTATAATAAATGCCTAATAAGCCGTGTAATATATAATTATATATAGAGCTAGGCCTTGTAAAAAACTAGAAATGAGTTAGATTCAATGAAATATTTTACTTCTCATCAGATCTCATAAACTCAACAGAAAGAAAAAAGAGAAAGATATATAAGACGGCTGATTAGAGAGTTAGGATATTATAATTAATTGTATCATAATAAATATATAAGTATACTTCAGTCCTTTTGCATGTATAAAAAAAAAAAATCATCACAGTATCAATATACTCAAATTAATAATTCAAAGTCTACAATAGGTTTTTTGCTCTATTCTCAACCAAACATTTGCACCAAATAGATTGCTCTATGTGAGGATCGATCATTTTGGGTGAGATTTTCATAAAAAAATTATTTTTATCCTTTCAAATACCTTCTCTTTCAGGGGCGGAAGTAGTACCCAAAGTTGGCTGAGTAAACCTCAAAATTTTTTTTTTTTTTTAAAAGGTACCTAGAAAATTTATTAAAATAATTTTTTATATATCTCAGCCTCCGTGATAGTACAAAAAATTTGGAGGGTATATGTATAAGAGTCAATTTCACTTGCTTTAGTAGTTTGGTTCTCTAACTCACCAGATCATCTGACCGAGTAAATTAAAACATTTCAATTGAAAACTTGGAAGGTTGTTTAATACAATGTTGTAAAAAACATCTGTTTAGGTCGATTAATCGTCCGATTAGTCGTTGGCAGTGATCAAACTGTCAAGTTTTTCGGTTAGTCAGCTGATTTCTTTCGATTATGACTGATTATTCTCGATTAATCACTTAGCAGTACAATTTCTGTCCAATGAGCGCATACCGTTATTTACAACACTGATTTAATATGTAGAGGTATAAACTAAAATAGGAAAAGGACAACATGCACATCACGGTTACCGAAAAAAGAAAAAAGTTATTGTAATTTTAGAAGAACTAAAAAAGAAGTTATAAAGAAAGCAAAGGAAAAAAAACAATGACGGATTAAAAAATAACAAATTAGTTTCTGAGGTTAAAAAAATTTCAAAATATGAAAGATAAAATTAACCACTACTCTTCCCGTCTCAATTGCTACTATAGAACATGCTTTTTTATATTGATATTACATGCTTGTTTATATCGAGAATGAAATAACTAATAAGAATAGCTTAGATGAGATTATTGCAGAATTTGATCTTTTAAGAAAGCGTAAGTCTAAATTTAAATAATACAAAATAATATGATGTATGAATATGCTATGTTTTCCTTTTTATTATTTTGATAAACATGTCATTTATTGGTGTCAATTTGTTAATTATTATAACTTTTATAAAATCAAATAATGAAGAATCATATTATCTTGTATTTTATAGATTTTAGTTTTTATTTTAATATTTTTTTAAGTATATAATGTTTAGTTGGTTAGCTCCCCTATATTCAAAGTTGAGTTATATCTCTATTCTGTTTGAACATTAATTATTTTTAAAAGAAAATTCCTTCGTCAATCACAAGTTATATAATATGTTTTTGAATTATATTTAGAAACCTCTGATTAAGAAACTTGATGTTGTTATAGTAAAAAATTATTTTGGGATTTTTTAACTTAGCAGTCGAGTGTACGTATTTCTTTTGAGATAAATTTTTTTCGAGATAGAAGCAGTGGAGGTATTGAATGGATATATATTGACCAACTTTATATTTAGAAAGGGGCTTAATTTGACACTTTAATTAATATTTTAAGTAATCAGTTTCTGTGGTTTGTTTCGATCCTGTCAAAAGTTCTGTTCCGACCACAAAAACAAAATACGTACATTTAATTGTATTGGGTCTTTTACTAATAATTAGGAACATGCCTAAGGGCTTCTCCTTAAATAAAAAAATACTAACAACGAACAAGTTCACAATGGGTACGTGTACACTGTACAGTGTCAATTACAATCCGAATTTATTTCCAATAATAAAAAAGTTAACCGGGTTTATTAATTGCCTACGTACGTGTACGGTTATCTTTTGTAGGGTACGTGTATCCGAATTTATTTCTAAAAATTTAATAATGGATAACAATAATTTAAATTGTGAGAGTTATATATCTTGATTGTATGGACGACAAATTAAAGCTGTCAAATTCTGGTTAGCTGTGGCATGCATCATTTGTTTTCGCTCAAAATGAATTTTTATTTACCAGTGGCTAGGCAAGCCTGCATGTGCACAGCGTGGAAGCAAGATTGGCACTTGCAATGGGACACGCATTACATTGATGACTACCTATCCGCTGCAAAATTAATTGCGTGCATCCATTGGGGAATGCCATGTGCAGTATTTTCTAATAAATCAAAGATGGTTGCTAATTAACACACAAATATTTTTTGGGACCAGGTACTAGTACGTATACGAAAGAGACACTCCACTATATATATATAGAGAGAGAGTTGGGCTACGGTGCTTCGCGAAGTAAAGCGAGTGTTTTATTTCACACTCATTTTTTGCGATTTTAAAGTTCAAAACGTCGATCGGAACCGTTCAAATTGATATCCATATTAAATTGTGCATAGAGACCAAATTTTACATTTTTTCGAATTTTTTACTATTTCTTTAGAATTTTTGAAAATCGCTGTTTTTGATGGTCCAGAATTTTTTGAAAACCAACGATTTTCAAAAATTCTAAAGAAATAGTAAAAAAATTCTAAAAAATGTAAAATTTGGTCTCCATGCACAATTTAATATGGATATCAACTTAAACAGTTCAGATCGACGTTTTCAACTTTAAAATCGAAGATATAGACGTGAAGTAAAACACTCATTTTACTTCGCGAAGCACCGTAGCCCAACTCCATATATATATATATATATATATATATATATATATAAATAGATAGATAGATAGATAGATAGATAGATAGATAGATAGATAGATAGATAGATAGATAGATAGAGAGATGGGCTACGGTGAGTTGCGAAGTAAAGCGACTATTTTACTTCACGCTCATATTTTGCGATTTTAAAGTTCAAAACATCGATCCGAACCGTTCATCTTGTTCTCCATATTGAAATGTGCTTGGAAAATAAATTTTACATTTTTTGGAATTTTTTTACTATTAATTAAGCAATTTTTAATGTCGCTGATCTGATGGTCCAGAAAATTTTACTGTTTTTTACTGTTCACAGCAAAACAACAATTTTCAAAAATGCTTAATAAATAGTAAAAAAATTTCGAAAAATGTAAAATTTGGTCTCCAAGCACATTTCAATATGAATTAAATATTTAACAGTTCGGGTCGGTCATTTGGACTTTCAAAATGAAAATACGGCGTGAAGTAGAAATGTGTTTTGCTTCGCAACTCACCGTAGCCCATCTCTCTCTCTGTATATATATATATATATTATATTCCAGCACACAAATTTTGATGCGCACAGTTGTTCTTTGCCGATGCATATATGATCAAAATTCATGCATCCATCGATCCACTATATATATATATATAGAGATGGACTTGGGTGAGACGTAGTGTATACGCGTTTATACTTCACGCCGTATTTTTATTTTGAAAGTCCAAACGACCGATCCGAACCATTAGATGTTTAATCCATATTGAAATGTGCTTGGAGACTAAATTTTACATTTTTTGGAAATTTTTTACTATTTATTAAGCATTTTTTAAAGTTGTTGTTTTGCTGTAAACAGTAAAAAATAGTAAAATTTTCTGGACCATCAGATCAGTGACTTTCGAAATTGCTTAATAAATAGTAAAAAAAATTCAAAAAAATGTAAAATTTGGTCTCCAAGCACATTTCAATATGGAGATCGTGTTGAGCGGTTCGGATTGGTTGTTTGAATTTTCAAAATGGCTAAACTATACCATGGAGCACCAAACGCGTATACTTCGCATCTCACGCAAGTCCATCTCTCTCTCTCTCTCTCTATATATATATATATATATGGAGTGACTAATATGCATTAGTAAGCACTTCAGCCAAAATGCTTACAGTCCAAATTTGATTTTTCAAAATCCAAACGGTCGATTTGAACCGTTCATCTTGTTCTCTATATTAATATGTGCTTGGAGACCAAATTTTATATTTTTCTGAATTTTTTTTACTATTTATTAAGTATTTTACAAAATTGTTGATCCAACGGTAGCTGCTGATTTTACTGTTTTGTTAAGCTACCGTTGGATCAACAATTTTGTAAAATACTTAATAAATAGTAAAAAAATTCAGAAAAATATAAAATTTGGTCTCCAAGCACATATTAATATGGAGAACAAGATGAACGGTTCAGATCGACCTTTTGAATTTTGAAAAATCAAATTTGGACTGTAAGCACTTCGGCACTTCAGCTGAAGTGCTTACGTATGCATATTAGTCACTCTCTCTCTCTATATATATATATCTATATATATATATATAAACATTAATATTTTTTTAACAGTTTTTCTTAATTATGTAAGCGTGAATGATACGAAATTTAATTTAATTGTCTTAGAAAAAAATTATTATGTATTACAATTTAATTTTTGTATTAAAGTCCATCATAATTCGTATGGGCAAATTGTATTGCACATTAATATCTGTGCAAGAGATGACCGCTTGATATATATTTTATATTCATACATCATAAATAAAATCCACATCCATTACCATCGTAAAAAAAAGGCTGTTGCCAGCCTGTATCTTATTATTATTATTGACGTCAGCCGTGTGATCAAAATCAAACAGTATAGTTTAACACATAATATATATTTTATCCTAAATTAACATACAGTACAACGATAAGACAATCAATTAATTGTTCATCTGGTGATTAAAAGACAATACTTTTTGAATAAAAAAGTCGTATATAAATTCAAAATCCATATGAAAAGTTCCTGAATAGTTTAATAATAATCTGACATTCTGACTCAATCTGAACTTAATAAATAAATTTGAATTTACATTTAACTTAAAAATCCGAAAAGTTCGGTAAGAATTTTTAAGTTATCTGTTCCGTAAATTTTCAAATCAGTCCGAAAAATTCTTATAATTGATTTGGTTTTAAATAAACATATATAAAATGTTAGTTATTTAACATGATAGGACCCTTTGTCCATCTCGCTTTATAATTTGTGTTGCTTGATCTGCACAAGTATTAAAGAGACACACACAAATCATGATGTCAATTGAACGGTTTCAAACAGGCCGGTATCAGATCAATTTGAATTCAATGGTTATTCCGATTTGGAGATGATGAATTTGCGTGGTTAACGGCTCCATATATGCGATCGATGCATATTGCATTAATTAATACAGATGGGTCGCACCATACTTATCACAATTAATATAGTCAGTATAGTGACAACTTGTCATTTCATCACCAAATTAACAATTAGCTCGGATAATGATACACTTATTTTACAAGTTGCATTAATACAGATGGGTACGCAGGGCGGATCCCACTAGAGGAAATGTCATTCAATTCATTCTTATTTATTTTTTTTAATTTCTATATTTATACTTAATCTTTCATATAATTTATAATAAAATATTATATATACTGTAAAATTTACTCTCATATTTACATAAAAAATTATATAATTGATCGCAATATGTATTAATCATCATTAGCACTGTAGAGGGGCAAAAACAAGCTAGCTTGTTAGGATGTAAATTAGTGCATCTACTAATTATGTACTTAGGTGTACTTTTGCATTGGAAAAAACTAAGTGAGAATGAATGGTTGTCTTTAGTTGAAAAAATAGAAAAACGTTTACAAACATGAAAAGACAAACTGATGTCAATGGGGGGAAAGTTACTTTGGTAAACTCTGTTATTTTCATCTATTCTGTTATATTGATTATCTCTTTATAAAATGCCAAGTAAGATTAGGTATAAATTTGTTAGAACAAGATGTAAATTTTTATGGCTTGGAGAAAACACTGTTAGGAAAAAAACATCTCCAATTCCTTAGGATAAGGTCTGTAAAAGTAAGAACTAAGGAGGACTTGGAGTCTTAGATCTCCAACGTATGAATATCTCCATGTTGGCTAAATGGATGTTTAGGTTTTACAATAATAAGGTAACATGTATATAGAAAGAGCTCATAATTGAAAATTTTTCATATACAGGTAATAGAGGAGTGAAATTTTCTTTATGAAATGATATCTTAAAACTTAGACATATTATTCAGGTAAGTAGTATTTGGCTAGTTGGTAATGGGGAATCAATAAGGTTTTGGCTAGACATGGGGTGGGGATACTGGTAGAGGTGAAATAACTCGTTATTTTCCCTATTACTTGAGCGACCAATTCTTGACGTGGGCCACAAGACCAATCACGTGGGCCATGTGACTACCCAGTCAATCCCCTGGTATGCAGACATCGCCAACTATCTATTTTCTGGGGTGTATCCTTCCACCATGACCAACTAGCAAAAGAAGAAGCTCCGATCAGATGCTAGGTACTATTTATAGGAAGAACCCTTTCTTTTCAAAGTAGGTGTTGATGGTATCTTCCGACGCCATGTGCCAAACGAGGAGACGCGCTCCATTCTTGAGCATTGCCACTCATCTGCTTATGGGGGACATGCTGCATTCTCCAAAATGGCCACCAAGGTATTGCAATCTGGTTTCTTTTGGCCTACTATTTTCAGGATGCAAGGACCTTTACCTCGGCTTGCGACAAGTTTCAATGGACTGGGAACATTACCAAGCGCAATGAGATGCCTCTTAACTCCATTCTTGAGGTAGAGATCTTTGATGTGTGAGGTATTGATTTCATAGAACCGTTCCTATCATCATGTGGGAATGAGTACATCCTGGTCGCAGTAGACTATGTGTCTAAATGGGTCGAAGCAGTGGTGTTTCGAAAGGCAAACTCAAATGCAGTGAAGCGACTATTCATTGACATCATTTTTCATCGCTTTAGAGTACCATGAGCGGTTATCAGTGATGGGGGTAAGCACTTCATCAACCGATAATTCGACAGTCTCTTGTACCGTCATAGGGTAATATACAAGGTAACAACTTCCTGTCACCCTCAATCTAATAGACTAGCTGAGATTTCTAACAGGAAAATCAAATCTATCTTGGAAAAGACTATGGCAAGGACACGGAAGGATTAGTCGCTCAAGCTAAATGATGCATCCTGGGCATACTGAACTGCATTCAAGACACCAATTAGGATGAGGCCTTTCAAGTTTGTGTATAGAAAGCTATGCCACTTACCGGTGGAGATTGAGCACAAAGCATTCTGAGTCACGCGAGCCATCAACATGGACATGCTTGCAGCTGGAGATAAGCGCATCCTTGATTTGCACAAGTTAAAGAAAATGCACCTACATGCTTACGAGAATGCAAGGATCTACAAGGAGAGAACCAAGCGAATTCATGACAAGCATATCGTGCCTCGCGAATTCAAGGTAGGTGATATTGTACTCTTGTTTAATTCTAGACTGAGACTTTTTTCAGGTAAGCTGAAGTCCAGATGGTCAGGTCTATTCCATGTGAAGAAAAAATGTACCCTTTTGGTGTGATTGAGATTGAGAATGACGAGAGCAGGCCTTTCAAGATCAATGGTTAGAGTCTCAAGTACTACATTGCTGACCATCCCCAGAATGAGCAATTATATCAAGATCTCTCTAATCCAGCTCCAGCCGAGACTTAAAGAAAGGTGGTCAAGCTCGAGACCTAAAACAAGCACTTCTTGGGAGGCAACCCAAGCCTTTTTAATTTTTTTGCACTTTAGAGTAATTTAATATTCTTTTCTGCATAACTTTTGCTTTTGTTATTTGCATGCATTTTTCTTTAAGTATTTTGCATTTAAGAGTCCAAAGGACAGACCACTAGGCAATCAAACAACGTGGCCCGCATAAGGTTTGATATGGAGCACATCACCTACGCCTGAAGAGCGACGCGATCCTATCATCGTTCCTCAACCAAATAAGCTTCACACGGCCTGTATAGGGTTCAACCCGGCCTGTGTCATTGCCAACTTACGTAGCATTGAAGAGGCGCGTCCATTACGCGCTAAAACAACGCGATCTCTTCCATTTAACTCGAGCACCGCTTTACTCCACCTCCATCTATAATACACCCAACCACCCTTCTTCTTCTCAACCCGACCCAACTGAGACCTTGCGTCACCGAAACCCTAGCCATGCTCCACCACTTCTCCTCCGCCCTCCACCCCTTCGCCATCTCTCTTTCACCACCGAGACCTCTCTACCAAGAACCGCACTCCATTGTTGAAGTCTCTACCACTGTCCTAAGCTGCTACACCACTCCTTATCACCTTCTTTTTCGTCACTTTTGCCATTGTTGCACCTCGAACTCTCTCGATGCACTCCGCGTAACAATTGACCTGGCCCACATCAGAGCTACCCAACCAGTGTCATCACCATCTCTCCAGGAGTGACAATGTTCCGTGAACACCGCACCAAGCACGCCCACGAGTAGAGGCAGCAAGCCCTCCGTGCCCAACAACAACCACCTGCGCGCACACCCTCTCCTCCAGAGTCACCTACTGAGTCGAACTCACCACACAACGGTACTCCTTCTCATTCTATTTCTCATACCTCTTCTCATTCTCATTCTGCAGCAGGTTCACCACAGCTTTAGCACTATGACTCTGAGGAGTCCCACCACCTTTTTAGCGATTACATTGATAGAGCGGATGACTACCTGCCTCCACATTTCTCCATCCCTATGCGCCGCATGTTCGTCTATTTTGACATTTTGCGGCAGAGAAAGTTTAAGAACACTCGTCGGCTCGACTTTGAGACTCTCCACACATTTGGGGTTGAGGAACAGTTCCGCAATCTCATAGAATAGATCGAGTTTACCCTCGCCTTTTGGGGTATCAAGCACAACTATTACAAGAACCTCACGCTTGAGTTTCTCTCCTCTCTCCAACTCAAGTGGGATCCAGAAGATCAGCCCTACATCAAGTTCAAGATGCACAGTGAGACTTGGCGTGTGCCAATTGCTACCCTTCGTGAGTGGTTCGGATTCCAGTCGGACCCCCAGACTGCCACCCTTGACTTCCGCGTGGGCATGGGCAAGAACCATTTCTAGAACTTAGTATCTGGGATGGAGGCAACTAGCAAAAACCAATACAGGGGCCTCAACATTCCTCACCCAGTTCTCCACTACATCCTGTGGGCCCTTGCTGTTACCATTTTTGCATGTGGCGAGACAGTTGTCCGTGCCAATGTCAAGGACCTCCAGTTGCTGGACCACATGCTCCATCAAGACAATGACTTAGAGCTGCCCAATTTGATGCTCTTTATGGTCCGTCATTGGCTCACTATCCAACACTCCATTAGGATAAGGGGGCGTCATCAGCATCGATGCCTATATCACTCTTATTACTGAGCGGCTAGGGGTATCGATCGTTGGGGATGAGCTTTGCAAGGGACCGATTACCATGGATGCCAAGTCTTACCATCTGGCAACCTTCATTAAGATCTAGAAGGTCTATGGCTGCCGCGATAGGTACTTCTGGCACATGCCAGATAACAACACTCAGTACTAATTGCCCTTCCTAGCACCTCTTTCCTTCAAGGACTGGAGCACTTGGTTCTTCACTTAGCCACTGCCAGCTACTTAGGTACCACCACCACCATCGCCACCTCTTGCTCCGGTACACCCACCATCTCCTCATGCAGCTAACATGCATATGTCCAAGGCGCCCAGCTCCCCTCCACAGGCACATTCCTTCACCTCTGCCGCAGCTACCTCTCACCCCATTGACCCCACCATGTAGGACTTGTACTGTCTCATGTCTGACATGAGGACCACTCATCTCTCCATTAGGGACATGCAGCTCCAGCATGATGACTACCTCTATTATATCCAGCAGGTCTTGAGGTCTCAGAGCAGGCGGATGTCAACACTGGAGGATAAGATGCAAGACTGGTGCTTCTATGATGAGCACGGGTACTACCCCGGGCCATCCTCTCCCCAGGATTGATCAAGTTTGTTTTCTTTTCCCCTAGCTTTCTATTTTTCTATCTTTTAGTCTTGAAGCATTGAGGACAATGCTCAGACTAAGCTTGGAGAAGGGGGAGGGGGGGAGAACTTTGCATTTTAGGACTAGTTTACTTTTATTTAGGTCATATTTACTTTTTCTTGCATTTGTAAGTGAAAAATTTGCGTGATTACTTGAATTAGGGACTTTTGTGAAAATTTTGATTGTGATTGGGATGACCTTGAAAAATTAGAACTAACTTGAAAATATGAAAACTTGAATTGAATCGAAAAAAACCATTTTGAAATTGAAGTGTGCCTTTTAAATAGGGAATTGAGATTTTAAATTAAAGAAAGATTGGGATATCCATTGGTATAAAAGAATACCATTGGATGTGTGTATTCATAGTATACGCAAATAAAATAATAATAATAATTAAAAAAGATGAAATAAATGAAAAGATGGAGCAAATAAGAGTACAGGCAATAGGTTCTACTTGGCACCTTTGAGCTCATCTCCCAAATAAAAAAAATCACAAAAGATAAAACTTTTGCGTATATCAACACACGAAGTCTGCGACTTTCAAATTTAAGCTTGTTCCAAGCTTGGGGGGCAAAAAGAAAAAAGAAATCACCACAAATGAAGGCATAGTTTCTGTGAAATAGTGAAATATTGATCAATTTGGGTAATTAGTTTTCGCAAATATTAAAACATTTTAGAATTTCAAGTTTGATTAGTCAATTTGTGGGGTGAATCAAAATTGATCAAGGAAAGTCCAAATTATGCCCAAAAGGATTCTCGAGGTTCTCGACAAGAGCAGTTCATGCAAATTTTTACATTTAATAAATTAACTTGCATTTAGGTAAGATTAAAGTCCAACCCGGTACCTAAGTTTGATCTTTGCTTGAGGACAAGCAAGATTTCAACTTGGAAGAATTTGATGTCTCATTATTTGATCTATGTTCTGACCAAAATTTGTACCAAAACTTGTGTTTTAAACCACCAAATCGTGTCTATTTCATTGAATATCTATAGAATGTGGTATTATTGTGCTTTTATTCTTATTTTGCAGAAAAATGGCGAAATCAGGGAAGATTGTAGATTCTGAAGGTCATTACGCAGGTCGCGTCACATCTAATACGAGCCTCATTACCCTGATATGATCACTCATCATTCACTCAAGAGACACAGGAATGTGGGCCACGTCACATCCGATGCGGGCCATGTCAGCCTTTTCCAGAAACAGAAACAAAATTGGGAAAAAAAGCCAATTGAAGAAAGGTCGACCATAAACGCTATAAGAGGGGATTTCTAGCTACAGAGAATTCATTCAGGATATTCTAGAACAAAGAGGAGGATTCTAGGGTTAGGACTTGGTGGCTAAGCTTAGAGACGAAGTTGAAAAGCGAACGATGCGAGTTTTTGATGGATCTTCTTTTTTCTTTGGGTTTTGTCATGACTATTTCTTTTATCATCTGTTTTATTTGCTTTAGAACTATGTCTAAGTAGATCTTTTAGTTTCTAGAGTTGTGATGTAATCGAATGTTTTGTTTTGTATGTTAGTTATTGAATCTTTGTGTTGAAATTTGTGTTTACTTGATTGTGTTTGATTTTAATTGCTTAGATTAAATTATTTTATTTTTATTAGTTTACCACTAGATGAATGTGCACATCTAGAAGGTACTTTGACCCTTATAATCTCTCAACCAAACTAAGTACATGAGATATGATTAGTGATCCGAAAGGTAAAACCAAGTAGTAGCCAAAAGATGAACATTTTCTCATATCGACGAATAGAGGTTACCTTTAGTATACTAAACAAGTAACTAGGTAATTCAGACCAATATACGACAATGGAGGTCTAGAACCCGACGATGGCACATATTGCAATTCCATACCAAGTTAATGAACCAACAAATGACAGTTAAGGTTTAGGAACATTAGGTATGACCAATAGGAACCCTACACAAAGGAATAACATGAAGAAACAGTAACTACTACATTCACTCGGGGGCCACGTGGACCACATACATTGGATACGACCCGCGAAGGACACTACGTGGACCATAATCAAAACCAAGTTTATTATTAATCGAAACACCTTTTTATTATTAATTGAAACCAAGTTTATTTACTTTCTTGCATTTAATTATTGTCATTGAATTGTTAGGACCATAAATACCCAAAACCAACCTTTTCAAACTTCTAGTTTTTAAGTAATTTAGGTTGAGCCCAATTTAGATCTGAACCGTCCCTGTGATCGATACCCGACAACATACTACGTGATAGGATCGTACACTTGCAATATGAACCGAAAATGTATTAAAGATTAAGAGGTACAGCTTGTTGTATTGAAACTTTATACTATATCGTTTTGGTGTAACAAGGATACTCCTCATCGCTTGAGTAGTCTTTGATATCATTGTCTTCTTCCAAAAAGTCAAGGCCATATGCTTGATCAGAGTTAACGGGGTAATCCATAGATCTTTTGATGTCAAATTCAGCATTTTCGTCTCCCACAGATAGAGATATCTTCCCATTCTTTACATCTATCACGACACTGCTATAGTGAGGAATGGTCATCCTAGGATGATAGTGATGTTGTCGTCCTCTTTCATGTCGATGACCACAAAATCCACAGGGATTAGTAAACATCTAATTCGGATAGGGACGTCAGTTAATATTCCTTCAGGGTACCGGATATAGCGGTCTATTAGTTGTAAAGTCATCCTTGTGGGTGAGAGTTCTCCCATGTCAAGCCTTTGGAAGATAGATTTGGGCATGAGACTAACGCTTGCACCTAGATCACAAAGTGCTCGTTTGATCATGGTCTTCCCAAATACACAAGGTATCAAGAAACTTCCTGGATCCTTGAGCTTTGGTGGTAGTTGACTTTGGATCATGGCGCTGCACTCCATGTTTAGTGATACCATTGCACATTCCTAAAGCTTCTATTTGTTGGAGTGTAGTTCCTTTAAGAACTTGTGATATGATGGAATGTTTGTAATAGCTTCTATGAAAGGAATGATAATACTTAGATCTCCAATCTTCTCAATATACTTTGCTAATTGCTTCTCGAGTTTAGCTTTTATAACCCTCTATGGGAATGGCAGAGGTGGGTGATAGGGAGGAGGTCCTTGGCTAGGTGCATGTCGAATGGATTTGATATGCACAGGTGTCTGCTGAACAGAAGGTGCATGTGGTTCTTCATACGGTTCAGGCCAAACCATGTGCTTGTTGGACTTACCTTCTTCAGAGCTAGCATGCGGTTGAGCTTCATCCGTGTGCGTCTAAGCATGCAGTTTGAAGTTCATCATGAGCAATTGGGTTGGGCCATGTCCGGTTTGGGTTGTCCGCGAGCGGCTTAGTCCGAGGCCGAGAGTCGTCTCCTTGTGAGTTAGACATCCAACTAGGCATATGAGGGTCTTGATAGGTTGATATGCTTCTAAGTCGATGTGCAACAACCACACAAGCCTTTCTAGAGTATTCCATAAATTCATTCAATAATTGCCTAACTTTATTTTCTAGATTCGTAGTTGTGTTAGCTATTACCTCAACATAGGAGGCTATTTTCCTATTAACTCCTTCTTGTGCTGCAATAAATTCATCTAATCTTTCACGGAGATAACACTTACCTGGTGGAGGTTTAGGATGATACTCATGTTGATAGTGTTGATGAGATTGCTGATGATATTGTGATGCTTGCACCGCCTCATCATTGTGCCTATATGAGAAGTTTGGATGATTCCTCAAACCTGGATGATAACTGTTGTAGGGAGTTCATTAGGTTTAAAGGAATAGTCTATCATATTAACATATTCCATGTCAATTTCTATGAGGAAAGAACATGGCATGTTAAGACGATGGAATTCTTCACAATTTTTGCATAGTATGTGCGCTATAACTGTTACGTTACGAAATTTTTACAATTAAGTTCAAAGGATTTAAAAACAAGAATCGAAAATTGTGCTAATAAAATGGAAGTTTAAACCTTAATTAAGGTTCCTCTAAATAAGTAAATTAAGTATGAATCAAAACCGCGTTGAAATTTCGAGATTTTGAGATTTTATAGGCTGAGTGAGGATTGGTTGACCCGCACTGCGGGTGGGTGCGTCCACACTCATGCAAACATGTGTTGATTTGAAATTCTGAAAAAAAAAATGACTAAGTGCTGAGTGCGGGTTAGTGACCCGCACTGCGGATAGGATCAGCCACACTCATGAATTCTTGTGTTGACCTGAACTTTTCTGAAATTCTTCTAAGTCCTCAGTGCGGATTGATTGACCCACATTGCGGGTGGAATGCATCCGCATTAGACTTGGACTTTTTTGAAAATTCTGTCAAAATTTTACTAAGTTCCCACTGCGGGTTGGTGACCCGCACTGTGGATTGTTTCTGTGTTAAATTTCATGTTTTGAAAACTGACTAAGTGCTGAGTGCGGGTCAAGCCACCCGCAGTGCGGATTGGTTAATCCGCATTCAGGGTAATTTTAACCCTAAAACTCAAATCGAACCTTCTCTCTCTATCCCACTTCATACTTTCCCCATTATTGCGTGATTTTCGGCCAAAGAGAAGGAAAAGAGTGCGAGAACTTTCTATTTCTTTCAGATTCTCGATTGTTATGAGAAATCGACTTTGGAATCGAGTAAGTAGCTGAGGATCTCTCCCAGCTCTCCTATTTGGTATTTTTTTTCTCTTTCTAATTCTCTCAAAAAACTCAGATTTCTCGATTTCTTAGATTTTCGTCTTAAACTCGAGATTTGTGTTCGAATTGCTCGAGGACTAGTTCCTGTACACTCCTGGCTTGTTTATTTTCAATCTTTTTCTCGATTTCCTTCCGATTTGAGGATTTTGAATTTTAGGGTTTCGAGCCAAAACCCAAATTAAGTATAATCGTGAATTTATTTGTTTAATCCAACTGATTAGACTCATAATCAATAAGGTTACCTCCTGATCCTGAATTTCTAGAACAATTAACGGCTGATTTGAGGTTTTAACCAAATTAGGGTTTAACCAATTGGTGAATTGAATTGATCCGAGAACCAAAGTAGTGAAACGGTGAATGAATGGTAACCTAAGTGGAATTGTGTAGGGTTTAAACGACCCAGAAGTAAATTGTGTGAGTTTTAAAGATTTTTAAGTAAGAAAGAAGGAACCGAAAAGAACCGATACCAAAGCATAAGAATTGAATTAGGAATGTATGAACCATTGGTAAACTAAAGTAAACGTATAGACCACTAAACCCGAATTAAACCAAGTATACGTATAATATAGGTGTAGGCTCGGTCGAGCAAGACTTAACGAGGCAAATTCGAGACGCCTAATCCATAACTAAGCGGTACGCTCGTTGTAACCAGGTGCGGGATTCTTGGACTTGTTTGATACTTTATTTTTAGGAATTAAACTGTGTATTCGTTTGTCATGTTGAATATCATTGATTGCATAATTGAATTGTGTAAAGCATTTGCATAGCCTAATCAAGTTAAACTCGAGTTGATGTGACTTGAGTGATTTGCATGCTGGTATGGTTGTAGGTTGTGTCAATCTATTATTATCTGATTTGATATGATCTGATTTGATTGAAAGTCACCACGATTGGATTTGATATGTGTGTGAATGGATTTATGAAGTTAAGCACTTGGATCCAATGAATTTGCCAAGTCGGGCTATATGCTGACTTGGATTCCCAGGATCCTAAATGGCCTTAGGTGAACGACCCTCGATATTCCCAGTACCGGTTAGGACGAGGGAGGGTGATTATGTTATAAGATGTGTGGATTGGAATCGTGGGTGACTATTGTGTAACGTCTATGACTCGGTGGCATTTTCCTACGTCTTAATGCATTTGAACGGTTGATTGAACATTACGAACATTGGAAATGATTCCAAAGAGGATTTTTTTTTATATGACTTAAACCAGACCGTAATAATTGTTAAGCCAAGCGATTACAGATGGGTGTCAGATAAAGGGTCCAGCTTGGTTGGCCATCTGTAGGCATCTGTAACCCTACAGATGTGGGTTTGATAATGGTTCAGCTCAAAAGAACATCTATAATTGCTACAAGCCCTAATGAATTAAGTTAAGCCAAAATATCTGTTGTGTTTGAAATTCATCTTGGAAATTCCGTAAACTGTGTTTCAGGTTGATTAATTGTTGTCGAGTAGTGGCATTCTGTTATTTATGATTTATTATATATCTGTTTGCATTGTTATTTTTTTGGTTTTATTTTTGAATATAGAGTTTGATTGCAAGTCCAATAATTCATATGTGGCAAATTCGCATTGAGAATTTATTCTCATCCCCACCTTCGAATTATTTTTACAGATATGGGTGCGATTGATTCCGGAAAAGCACGCGAGTAGTAGGCCTTACAGTTTACCATTTACTTGATCCTAGTTATGTTTTGTTGTGTAGTTTTAGGGAAGGCCTCGTGGTTGTTATCTGGATGAGATACTTTTTTTGTATTATATTCTGACCGGACTGTGTACTCTGATTATATATATTAGAAACTTATTTTATATTGCTTGTTGTTTTGTTTGAATTGTTAATTGCCTTGTAAGCATACATGGCATTGTATGCTTATGGTGGGAGACTATTACGACCCATGGCCGCGGGGTGTGACAATAACATTAGCTCTAGGGGAGTCTAGGGCAATGAGCTTGGTGACCATATTGCATATGGTGTCAACCTTCGATGCGATTAGGGCAATTTGGCTCACTTTCGATTCTTTCACCCTTCTAATATCATATGCTTGGTAAAAGTAATCTAAGCTTAGGCACAAGCTATCAATTATCCTTGTTACTCATTTGACACTTTGGTTGTTGAATGCTCCACCTGTAGATGTGTCCAATAACTGCTTCAGATGAGGGAAGAGACCATCATAGAAGGATTGTAGAACTAGTCATCTGCCAAGTTCATGGTGGGGACACTCTTATAAGAGGTCATTGTAGCGCTCCCATGCATCATTCAGAGATTCTCCATCTTGTTGAAAATCGGTGATTCTCAATCGATAGTTAGAGGTCGTCTTTGGTGGAAAGTACTTGGCAATAAAGGCGGTGGTGAGCTTGTCCCAGGTTGTGATTGACTCAGGATCAAGAGAGTCTAGCCATGCTTTAGGCCTTGGTCCAAGTGAGAAAGGGAATAGGCGGAGGCTCATGTGGTCTCGCTTTACTTCTTGTTGGATGGAGTCACTAATGGTGAGGAAGTCAGAGATGTGGATACAGGGGTTGTCAGCCGACCGGCCTTCGAATAGGTTCTTTTGTACTTCATGGATGTATGAAGTCTTGAGTTCGGTTTGAGCATTGGCAGTTGGTATGCGAATACTACTTCGGTTGTGCTCCCCAGTTGGCATGGAATAGTCCTTGATAGGTCTAGTCTCTTCTTCATTGACTTCCACTTGGTTTGGTGGAACTTGGTTGTTGTGTTGTAGTCGTGGGTCTGGTGGATCTTCACCATGGGAAGACATCTCGGAAAGTTTAAGCAGAATTCCCTTGGAGGGGTTTTGTTTCTTTATGCACTCCCTCTTGGTTGAAGTTAAGAGAGGAGGAGTTAACTTCTTCTTTGAGTTGAGAGCTAGATTGGATCTTGTGTATCCAGCCAATGTATGCACCTATAAGAAGAAAGCAAGAGATTAGGAGAGATTAAGAAAAGAGATTAAGAAAAGAAACTTAAAAGAACTAAAAGACTTAGATTTGGTTTGGTAACTTAGACACCTTAATGACAATGTGAAATTTTTTACACCATCCCTGGCATCAACACCAAAAAGATTGATAGGGTGGAAATCAATGCTAATAATATTTATAACCCTAATGTCTACTCTACTGTCGATCCACAAGCGTATGAATCTATTGTATAGTAGATTGGGGTGTCGATCTACAGGGATAGTGTATTAAGAGATCTAAGATGTAAAGTAAGGTCTAGGTTATCGGTTCCTTTAGATAGGTTGAGTGTGTTTGGTTGATTGATTGTTGGTTGCTCAATTGTAATTATTGAATTACAACAGAGGGATAGTAGTAGATTAAGTGTTTAGAAGATGAGTTTCTATGGAATCAGACATTCTATCATTCAAACTTGTTTAATCTAGGTTCTAGTTGTCATAACAATAGCACATGGTATGTCACCAACCGCATGCTACTGCTAATACCTATAAATTGTAGAGTTACTCAGTAGCATGCAACTCTGTCACCATCCGCACACATTCTAGGTAAATCGTGCAAAGTCTGGTTTCAATTCCAATCGGAATCACACACAGTTTGATCAAAACAGTATACACCCTGTACTAGTATCTCTGCGATATGAGAGTTGCTAATCCTATTCTAGTGTTGATCTTCAGTCAGTCTCACAACACTCTAACTGAGTAAGTACTTGTTGGGTACTTAGCACAATTGCTTGTAGATTAATGATAAGTCCTAATTACTAATATTACAAAAGGGTCAAGTTCACGTGGTTGGTCATCTCTCTAACCTTTGGTAATAGCAATAATTAAGATTACCTCACTATTAGTAATGGAATGTGACATTCGTCTGTTAAACCACGTCATAATAGGCCCTTAAATGTGGTTCGAATACAAGTGGTTAACCGGTCAGTCTATTCTACTTGTATCTAGGATAACATATATTTTTCAAATATTGGTTAACCACAATTAGGTATGAATGGATTGCGCACTCCACTTATACGGGGTCACTTTAAACACACAATAAACAAGAATACAAGGCATAAAAACTCAGTAAGAATTCAGATCATAGTGCAAAGATAATATAAATGAACAACTAAATTAAACCCATAAGAATTTAAGATTACATGTCTTCACCCTAGAATAGGGTTGTTTAGCCGCTCATGATGGATTAAACAACAAAAGAAATAAAGAAAGAGAGCAATAAAGAGAGATGGAGGGAGAACACCTATGCTACCCCACGTCGTCTTTACGCCTTATTCCTTCCTCCTCTTCTAATAGAGACCTTGCTATTCATTAATGATTTCTCATTTGCATAGCCTTCACTAAAGTGAAATCCTAGTTCTAAGTGCTCCCAAATGTGTATATTCTTCTATGGTTCTAGAGATTCGAGAGAGAGATCTTTCCCAGGCGTTCATTTGCTTAAATAGGCCTTGGTTGGGAAGTTAGATATGTAACTGCTATTTTGGCAGTTTCTTCGTGTGGATGCCAGAATAGCATGCAGTTTGGCTGAGAGAAATCCTAGTTCTAAGTGCTCCCAGATGTGTATATTCTTCTATGGTTCTAGAGATTCGAGAGAGAGATCTTTCCCAGGCGTTCATTTGCTTAAATAGGCCTTGGTTGGGAAGTTAGATATGTAACTGCTATTTTGGCAGTTTCTTCGTGTGGATGCCAGAATAGCATGCAGTTTGGCTGAGATTTGCATAGGCGGTTATAACATCTGTGACAGCTCTTCCGAGTTGCATGCGGATGAAGGCATCCGTGCGCTTGAGGCTAAGATATCAGAATTGCATGTTTTATACCTGTTTTTGCTCTAATATCATTGAAAATCTGCAATTCTCTAAAATCAAGTGAAATAACAAAAAAAAAAATATAATTCTCTATAAAATGAACAATTATAACTCGATAAATGGCAATACTATAGGCTAAGTGATAGAAAAAATAGTGACTTATTTGACCCCTATCATGGACTCCACATGGTACCTTCACTATTAATTCCCTTTATAAATTCTTAGAATTTGGTGGAGTCCTTGTTAATACTTACAATAGTATTTGGAAGGCTAAAATTCATTTAAAGTTCAAGATTTTCTTATGGTTAGTAAGACAAGCGTGTCTTAACTAAAGATCGATTAAGTAAACAGGGATGAATAGGTGATACAACATGTGTGTACTATTCCCACAAGGAAACTATGGACCACTTGTTTGTGACTTGCAATTTTGCATTATCGATTTGGAATTGGATTGCTAAATATAATAATTTTTCAATTGAGTATATGAATATAGGTACCCTATGGAAAATGGATTACTGTATTCCATTAAAGGAACCAAATATTATTGAAATTATTCGAGGGTTTGTTTTATGGAATATATCGTTAGATAGAAATAGAATTATTTTTAACGAATGCAATCTACAAGATGTGCATGTAATAGGTTCAAAAATCTTCACTATGGCTAGATTTTGGGTTTAAATCTAAAAACAGATCTTACATGTCATTTGAATCTAATTTTACCTTGTGATTTGAAGGACCTGATAAGGTGTATAGTGGTCATTTCCATGGGGGCTACACACGTTTAAACCCCTATGCTTGGAGTAAAGATCAATTCAAGTGATGAAGAAGGATCCTCAAATTGTGCAAGAGATAGTGGCAGCAACTTATCAATAACAGTTGCCTAATTTTTTAGGGCCTTTTATGCTAAAAGTTCTATTGTGTGATGTTCTATACTTGTCTGTTAGGTTTTATGGTTTATGATTGCTTTAATGAACTGTTTTGAGATATTTTTAGCTTACAGGGTCTATCATGTATATGTTGGTATGTTGTTGATATGATAGCTTTTTAGGGGCTGTTTTGCTTATTTCTTGAGGTATATGAGTGATATGCAGATTGTAATAGGGTTCTATATGTTTTGATATTTTGGTATACTTTGTTTGGTATTTTTGCTTATCAGTATGCTTGTATTGTACTTAGTACCATTGATATCAGTAAATTTTGTAATGGTTTATTGTAATAAAAATCGGTGGCCTAACTCACTTCTCTTTAAAAAAAATGTATTAATCATATAGATTAAAAGTCTGATCCCAAATCTGCTTGTGCGTACCAATTAAAGTGACTGAATATCAATATTGTGTCGAAAAAATAATTCATGTCTTTCTCAAAAATATAATTTTTATATTCTAAAAATAGTTCAGCCACTAGAACATACATACATATATATATATACGTCTTAAATAAATATATTATTTCCCATAATACCATTAATTAATTGGTAAAGAATAAAGACTAACACGTACTCAAAAGTTATAATATGAAGGGCATCATTTTTTTCTTCTCTTGTTATATAATATGAAGGGCATCATTTTTTTCTTCTCTTGTTAGAAAGTGCGTCCATTTTTATTAATATTTTAAAAAAAACTTAATTTTAAAATAAATCTTGTATTGGATTTTTTTTTAAAATGCTCTAATCGCCAAGTCCACAGGCGGCCCAACAATGTCACCAGACCGCTTCCTTCACGGGTAGATCACAGCACTAGCGGATCGCCCGTGGGATGGGCGGTCCTCTTTTTTTTTTTTAGAGATCTTAGTATTTTGATTAAATAATTTTGTGAATAAAAAGTTTTCTTGTTTAGACTGTATGCTAAAAAAATAAGACATTTGATATATTTATGAAGCGATGTCGTAACTTTTTAAGATTAAGTTTTTTTTAGGGTATTAATAAAAATGGCCGTAGAAAGTGCTGTACTTTTAAAATTATAATTGACTATTTTCGACATGTTTTATTATGATTAAATCATGATACGGATAAGGCGATAAATATATATAGTAAAGATTGATTCTTTTCAGCATTTTTTCAATCGAATAGATTGATTTTTGTGAGATGAAAAGATGTAAGTTTAGCTTTTTATTTAAGATTTCTTCATTCAAATTTCAAACTCACAATTTCTTTCATAAAAAGTGTTATCATTTGTCATTAGATTAAAGACTAATTTTCATTTAATAAAATATTAAATTTGTCATTAGACTAAAGACTAATTATCATCTAATTAGTAAAGATTAAATAAGTGTTTGTGACTATCTCATCTAATACCACTACATTTTCTATGTCGGGCAACTAAAACTTTGGTTGCAATAGACATAAATTGGTTGCAATAAAATAATTTTACAACAAAGAAAATTGGTTGCCGGTGGTTGCAATATCTCTTGTTGCAATATATTCACAACCAATTATTTAGTTGCAATAATTTTTTTTTATTGCAACTATATTTTAGTTGCAAAAAAATAGCAATAAAAACACAACCGAAAAATGGTATTAATAAGGTTGTATCACAACTGTCCTTTCTAAAAAATAATTATTTCGCTGTTTTAATTGATCTTTAAACTTTTGTTAATAATTATGCTTGTCCTTTCTAAAAAATAATACCATATGAAATACCAAGGAATTTGTGGTGTGGGCCCCGTATGACATATTAACAAAAGACAATAACGTACATAATTTGGCGCGGGATCAATTTTTTTGGCGCGGAATCAAATAAGCCCAATGAAAAGTGAAATAGTAACGGAAATTCATTACCAAAAATTACTTATCCTCCTCTATTTAAGAAACAGAAGAACCATTGGATTGATTTATCACAAAGGCAAATCCATCTCTAATTTCTATTGCGATTTCAAAATGCAAGTTATTATTTAGCTTTTTATTTAAAAAAATAATTTTGTAATTCGAACAAGTTAAAATTACCCTTCGCATGCTCGCCGTCCTCGAGTAAGAGAAGATGAAAGAAATGGTTTTGTCTCTTTATTATATACATTTCAAATTTTTAATCTATCACTTGACACTGTTTTCTTCGAAGAAAATAAAAAGAATATGGACTATTAAGAACCATTGATATACTTAAATACGGAAATTACATTATTTTCAAATTATTTTTTTATGTGCCTCAATATTTTATTATTTTCAAATTCTTTCTTCTGCTCTGAATGTTGTAGTGATTTTTTTATATGAATCCATTCAATATAAAATTATCCTAAAAACAAAGAGATATATGTTGGAGAAAATTAATTTATTTGTCAAAGCATGACAAATCGATTTCATCATTTATTTGCGTGCTAAAAAAGCACTACATACACACTTCAAGTGATTAAAATATTAAGTAAAACTAGTGATGCAAGAAATCAAGCTAACAATGTTTAAGAGGTACATGAATTGATAAAATGAATATAAATGTGCGGTGAATTAAAAAAGTTGTTATAAGAAAAAAGCTTGGAAGGTACTTTCAAAAAATGAATTAAACAACCATTTACATGAAGTACTTCATGACATGATTAAAAATATTTTTTTTATATGAAAATGCAACAAAAACTTGACGGGTGGATTCATATAATGCAATCAAATCATGGGCCAGATCAAGCACGTGCAAATTATTTTCAGCAACATATTTTTTTGTTGCAATTGCAACTAATTTGGTAGCAAATACGTTCTTTTGCGGGTAACCAATTAATTAGTTGCAATATAATTAATTGGTTGCAAAAAATAATTTCTATTACAACCGATAAATGTTGTAGCAATATCTTTAATCTAATTCATCAAATATTTGTTTGTTTGTAATAATTTGTTGCAAAATGTCTATTTTGGTGTAGTGTACCGTATATTTTTTTTTTCAAATTTTACAAGTTTTGCTAATATTCATTTGTTCGCTTTAAAAAAAAAGATAATTTTGTATATTATTTGCATTATATAAGAAAAAAAATATTTCCGAAAAATATTTGTATTGTATTGTAATAATAAATTTTAGGTCTCGTCGAATTATTTTTAATTATTCTTTAAATATATTTTTTATTACAGTACAACACGAACTTTAGTTGGTTGAGAATTGATGGAAATTTGCCACCCAATCACCATATAGTCTATATTACATTAATTATGATAAGTGGTTAAGTACAACGTTCAACTTCTTGTTGTTGTTCCTCTAGCCTTAGCTTGTAGCACGTGATTATTGAAAATTAAGAGAGGAATCTATTTATACTTTTTGTTTTGTTTTTTACACTATATTACACTTTATATTATTAAAGATCAAATAATCGATTAAAACCAATCAACATGATGAACATATTAAAATGTGTTTGCGGATCAAATTTTATAATTTTTTTCATATTTTTTTACTATTTATTAAGATAAGTACAAAAATTCAATGGTCTGAAAACAACGATTTTGTAAAGTACTTAACAAATAGTAAAAAATTCAAAATAATATAAAATTTGATCTCCAAGCACATTTTAATATATTCATTATGTTGAACGGTTTGGATCAACTATTTGAACTTTGAAAAAATTGAATGCAATTTAATTTCACTAAAAAAAGAATGTAAGTCCTCCACTGAAAATATAATCGATATTATTTTGATTAATTAAAATTTTATATAGATACCTCCCCCAATAATAATAATAGTGAAAGATATATATATTAAGAGAAAGGACGGTATTTGAAAAGTTAGTTTTGAAACCAATTAATTTTCTTTCCATTTTATGCTACGCTACGGTAGTGTAGTAATAATACCCGGGTCGGGTATACTCTACCCTGCCCGCCCGTGCCCGCGGTATCCGTGTCTGAGCCCGGGTATGGGTCGGGTACACGGGTAGGGGCAAAAAAAGGACCGGACGGGATTTTTTGGACCCATATCCGACTATACCCTACCCGACCATATCCGTATCCGACCTTATCCGTACCCGACTTTACCCTATCCGGGTACCCGTCTACCCTTACTCGTACCCATACCCTTATACCCGATCCAAATTCAAATTTTTCCCCAAACCCTTAATTTCTATTTTTAAAAATCTGTTTTTTAATTTCTGTTTTTTAATTTCTTTTTTTTTTAATTTCTATTTTTAAATTTCTGTTTTTAAAATTCTGTTTTTATTTCTGTTTTTAAATTTCTGTTTTTTAATTTCTGTTATTAAAATTCTGTTTTTATTTCTGTTTTTTAATTTCTGTTTTTAAAATTCTGTTTTTTAATTTCTGTTTTTTAATTTCTGTTTTTAAAATTCTGTTTTTATTTCTGTTTTTTAATTTCTGTTTTTTAATTTCTGTTTTTCAATTTCTATTTTTAAAATTCAGTTTTTAATTTCAGTTTTTTAATTTCAGTTTTAATTTCTGTTTTTTTATTTATATTTTATTGTTTTAAAGTAAAAAAAACACATAACAAAAACAGAAAAAAAAATATCAGGAAAGAAAACGGAAAAAAATGAAAAAAAAAACGAAAAAAAACCAGAAAAAGAAACAGCAAAAAAAAAAGAATACCCGTACCCGCCCTACCCGTCAAGGGTACACGGGTACAGGTATAGGACGGGTAGGGTATGGTTTTTGAAAAAAATACCCGACATACCCGTACCCGTATATCCTAGTACCCGTCATACTCGTATCCGAGACGTACCCATATCCGCCCGTCCATTAATACACTACGATACGCTACGCATATCGTTATATAAAATATTTCGTATAAAATTTAATATAAAATCTCTTAAGCATATTGATTTTTTATTGAATGTTTCATACTAATTTAATCGAATGATTATATTATGTTTTTAAATTTTTCTAAAATAAAATTACAATAATATAAAAGTTAAACTTCATATCTATTACTGAAAATTTTCTTATTAGAAATTGAAAAGCAGTTTTAAAAACAGAGTAAACATTTTCTACTCAAATCTTATTTGATCAGACGACAGTCATGATTAGTTACGGAATTTTCTCTTATAAAGTATGTATATTGAAGCATTTCTCAATTTTATGTATCCTATATATCTTGATGAGATGTACGTAGCATGAAAAATAAATCGACCTTATGTTCTAAAAAAAAAAAGATACATAAAGGATTGGGAAACAATATAATTTCCTTGATTATGAATATTCATTAAAAAAAACCAACCAATTAAACAATTATATCCGAGCAGGACCAAGTTAAAATAGAACTTAAAACGGTGGCTGAACTTGCGGCCATTTTTATTAATAACCCAAAATTTTTATTTTTTTATCAAAATAACCACAAAATCTGAGTTTTTTCAAATATAACCAAACCGCCAGGATCCCTGGCGGTCTGCTATTTAATTTTTTTTTTTTTAGAAATCTGATTTTTTATGCAGACCAGATCGCTGGTATCCCTGGCGGTCCACTAGCTGTCTTACACGCTTTCTCTCTCCAACACACACTATATTCATTTGTTAAACCACAGAGAAGAAAGAGAGAGCGATTTTGGTAATTTTGAAGCGATTTAAGGCAATTTAGAGGCGATTGCTACAGGTATTTTATTTTTTATTTAATTATTTTCTATTTAATTTTTAATTAATAATTATTATACCCGCAGTCTGTAAATACTATAAATTAGTCTTTAATTAATATTATAATTAACTTTTAAATTGAAAAAAAGAATGAATCTATTATACTGTAATTCTTATGAATTTTTTTTAAATGTAGTTTGTGAAGGAAAAAATGCTGGTTGCACTATACGTGGGCGGTAAGCTAAGGGTGTAGATGGCGTGTATTACTCGAAAGATGCCTCATTCGGCTTGCAGGTTAATGAAAGAACCACATTTATTGAACTTAAGCAACTAGTATACGAAAAGACTGGTGTAAACCCCAACCGATATGACTTAGATTTGGCTACCCGAATTGACACACAACGGGCTGGGGGGGGGGGGGGGGGGTAAACCTTACTTTGTGAGTTTTCCTATAACAGATGAGGAGTAGTGGAAGGCTGTGTACCAACAATTTGAGTCTAGGGGAGTTGCGATGATAGAGTTATATTCCAGGAGAGTTCCCCAGGCTGGGGCTAGACCTTTCAGTGCGGCTGGGGCTGTACCTTCTAGGGCTCCCCCTGCTGGACCTTCAGGTTATGACAATGCGGCTTATGATAGCCAGGGGTACCACCACTCCCCTCATGACAACCAGGGGTACCACCACTCCCCTCATGACAGCCAAGGGTACCACCACTCCCCTCATGACAGCCAGGAGTACCACCATTTCCCTCATGACAACCAGGGGTACCACAGTCCCTGTTATGACAACCCGGGGTACCATAACTCCCGTGAGTTTACTGAAGTTGTACCTGAAGGATTTCATGATGCGAATCAGATAAAATAAAAAAAATTTAATCCGATAACATCTAAGATCGTTCTATTATTGCTAATTTATCCATGTCGTAATCATATACATATTCCTGCAAGAGGGAATTTTATATCATACCTATGATCTTTAACGTAGCTTGATTCCTCTGAGGTTCACCTTGAATCCGAAACAAGAACGGTGTCGAGTTCGTGCTAGCGAACTCTCTTCCGCGTCTAGCTTTTCACCCGTCTATTAATCGATTGTATAATCAATCGATATATATTTTAGCAAAATGTTTTGGAGAAAAAAAAAACTCTAAACTCACTAGAGAGAGAGAAAAGCCATACCTGATGTATATATATTTTGTTCTATTATTTACAGGCATTAAAAATATAATTAGACTCTTTAAATTCGTATTAAAACATGAACAGAATTCGAAACAGCACATCAACTTCTGACCTTTCGTTACTAAAACTATCATAACTTTCTGTAGGGAATTCCAAACGACTTGAAACTTTCACCGTTGGATTCTAGATCCAAAGGGCTACATAATTCATATAGATCATATGCCCAGATTGGTTAATGTTTTCCCCTTCAAATGCTCATTCAAAGTTGCCTTAAAATCTGTCCATTTTGTAATCCGAATTTAATGGTCATAATCAATATTTGTTTGGGCTTATTCTCTTCTCAATTTGCTAAAATATGTTTTGGACTTGGGCTTGGGCTTGAAATAAATTTATATTTCATAATATTCACATATTATGATATGTGCAACGAATATTATTCTCATAATATGCACATTACAATATATATTTATTTCCCTGCTAGTCAGTCACATCATGTGACATAATATTTATTTCTTGTTTCCCGTTCAGTTGGTGTGACCTATATTGAGGATCTATATTATGTTGGCAATGAAATAAAATATTTAATTTCATAAACTGTAAGCGGTATTCTAGCTATACATTACAGCTACCCAAATAACATAGACGTTTAGTAATCCTTTTACGAAACGCGATCCTTACAGTAATGTAACATTTGTCATTACTTGTGTCCATTTCTTGCCTTATGATATTCTGATTAATATACAAAGTAGGACTGTGTCATCTTTGTATTATAATCATTTCTTGATCTCTATTAAGCAAATTATAAAATTATAACTGCACTTCAGTTATATTGGATCCATTTATAATTCTACTTTACCAAGGGGCCCAAAATATCATTTCTCATTATTAATGAGTGACAATGATGCTATTGACATATATCATTTTCCCGCACAAGTTACATATAAAGAACTATTATTTTTATCACCACTTCTTGCAAGTAGCTTTTAATACGAATTTAAGAAGGCGGTTTTGACATCCATTTGCCATATTTCATAATCATGAAATGCAGCAATTGCTAGGAGTATCCGAATTGACTTAAACATAGCTACGGGCGAAAAGGTTTCATCATAATCTACACCAAGAATCTGTTTGAAACCTTTCGCTACTAGCCGTGCTTTGTATACAGTCATCTTACCATCCATGTCCGTTTTCATTTTGAAAACCCACTTGTTAGCTATGGGTTTTATCCCATCAGGTGGTACAACTAGGTTCCAGACCGTGTTGTCATACATGGACTGTATTTCGGACCTCATGGCCTCCAGCCATTTATCAGAGTCGGGCCTATCCATTGCTTCCGCATAGGTCAAAGGATCTTCAGTGTCATAGGCTGAGATCTCGTGCAGTCCCAAGTACCTTTCAGGTGCATGGACTACTCTTGTTGACCTACGTAGTACTCGTTCTTCAGGCTGTTGAACTTGATCTACAACTGTCTGCGAATCCAGTTCTACTTCAACTTGCGTTGAAGTACTTGAGCTCGGGACTAGAACCTCATCCACAGCTATTTGTGGATTTGGAACTTCCAGATGCTCATCAGCCGAAGTATCGAGAAGTGGGTTAATCTGATCTGGTTCAGATATTGTATTATGTGATGTATCTTGAATTTCTTCAAGTATTACATTACTCCCACTACTTCCTTTTGCGAGAAACTCGTTCTCCAAAAATATACCATGACGAGCAACAACTATTTTGTTCTCGGATTGGTAATAGAAGTAATATCCTTTCGTTTCCTTAGGATACCCTACGAAAAAGCATTTGTCAGCTTTGGGATCAAGTTTGCCAGACGTCGGACGTTTGACAAATACTTCGCAACCCCATATTTTAAGATAAGACATATTTGGGAGTTTCCCAAACCATAACTCGTATGGAGTCTTTTCTACTGACTTGGATGGAACCATGTTTATTGTTCGTGCAGCAGTTTCTAGTGCGTGCCCCCAGAAGGATTTCGGCAGAGTGGCTTCACTCATCATGGATCGAACCATATCCAGTAGAGTTCGATTCCGTCTCTCAGAAACACCATTCCATTGTGGTGTCCCTGGAGGTGTGAGCTGTGAGACTATCCCACATTCCCTTAAGTATTCTTTAAACTCAAAACTCAAGTATTCGCCTCCACGGTCAGAACGTAGAGCCTTAATACTTTTGTTCAATTGATTTTCTACTTCAGTCTTGAATTCTTTAAACTTTTCAAAGGATTCAGACTTATGTCTCATCAAGTAGACATAACCATATCTACTGTAATCATCAGTAAACGTGATAAAGTAAGAAAAACCATTTCTTGTGCAAGTACTCATAGGTCCACACACATCCGTGTGTATTAGACCTAATAAGTCACTTGCCCTTTCGCCCTTTTTGGAGAAAGGCGCTTTGGTCATTTTACCTCGTATACAAGATTCGCATGTGTCAATTGATTCCAGATCAAATTTACCAAGAAGTCCATTTTTATGTAACTTCTTGATGCGTTTCTCATTTATATGACCAAGGCGACAATGCCACATGTAAGTCGTGCTTTCATGTGATGCTTTGAGTCGTTTGTTATTTATGTTAAACACGGGTTTATTCATTTCCAGTATATAAAGACCATTCATCATATAAGAAGATCCATAATATAATTCATCTTTGTATATAGAGCATCTATTGTCCTTTATTACAAAAGAGAAACCATTCATCTCTAAACATGAGATTGAAATGATGTTTCTGGAAATGCTAGGAACAAAATATACATTTTCTAATTCCATTACAAGCCCGCTGGGCAAATACAACTCTATACTACCAGCTGTTACGGCTGCAACTCGTGCTCCGTTTCCAACTTGGAGTTGTATCTCCTTGTTACGTAGCTTCCTTCTATTCTTTAGTATCTGCATATTTGAACAAATATGAGCACATGATCCAGTATCCAATACCCAATCATTTATAGAGGTAGCAACGTTAACTTCAATAACAAAAATACCTGAGGTTGAAGCCTTGGAAACCTTCCCAGACTTCAGATCCGCTAGGTACTTCAGGCAGTTCCTCTTCCAATGACCCTTGCTATTGCAGTAATAGCATTCAGAGGAAGCAGCAACCTTTATCTTGGGAGGATTCGGTTTAAGAATCTTTTTCCCTTTGCCTTGATACTTAGGAGCCACCTTCTTTGGGGCTTTCTTTATCTTTCTCCCACCAGCTTGGATCATGAGGACAGAAGACTTTTTCTTCATGTCCCCATCAGCGATCCTAAGCATCCCTTGGAGCTCTTGCAGACTTTTATCCATTCCTAGCATATGGAAGTTCATGATGAACCCCGAAAAGCTTGGAGGGAGTGAGTGCAGGATAATGTCCGTAGCAAATTCCTTGCTTATCGGAGCATTCAGCTTCTCGAGCTGCTCAACATCGCTCGTCATACGGAGCATGTGAGTTCCCATAGAGCCTCCCTCGGTCAACTTGTGACCAAGTAGAGATTTTGTCACTTTAAATCTCTCGATACGCGCTTGCTCTTGAAACATGTTCTTGAGCTGATCGCATATGACATAAGTTTTGGTATCCACGAATCGGCGTTGCAATTCAGGACCCATAATACTTACTACGAGACCTTGTACATCAAGCTCATCCTCTTTGTGCTTGTTGTACTTAGTGACATCCTCTGGTTTGCCATTTGTTCCTGGCTCAGCAGGGACAGGTGAGTTTAAGACATATTCTTTCTTTTCACGTCTTAGTACAATGGTGAGAGCACGGAACCAATCAGTGAAATTGGATCCGTCCTCTTTCAGCGTTTGTTTCTCGAGTAGGGAGCGTAGAGAGAAGGATGTTTCTTTAGCCATATTACTACAATGTTTAAATGTAAAGATTTTAGCTTTGTTCATGTAATGTTTTATTCTAATGATAAAACTCCCACTGCAAATTTGTTCTATTCCCGTTTTGCAGTAGGACCAAGATCCCTATTTTCACTAATAACCAAGGCAGTGTATGCATATCATGGCTATCAGTTATCTTAGGTAAGCAAACTTGCTAATCACACCTCTTTGTGATTCTTGGTTTCGTTAAAACATCACGTGTATTTAACGAAGACTTTGCCCCAAGCCCAAAACTGTTTTGGAAATCATTGGTAAGTAACCTCACTCTATTTGGTTTGATATGTCGGACATAACCCTCGACCACCAAAGGTAAAAGGTGATGTCTACTGAGTAGTTTAATCATCAACCAATGAACAATGGTTTGAGGAGGATAGAGTGGGAAGGGCATACTACTTAATATTTAATGGGTTGGTGTTTATGCTTAACAGTGCCAGCAATCTCTAAAAGAGATATGTCAGAAAGAATGAATAATGTGATTTTTATTCGTATTTAAAGAGACCTCTTTCATATGCTTCATTAAGCAGTCGTGGAAAGGAAGTCTAGAAAGAATACCGAATATGATCTCCATTACTTTCTATTCTTAACGTGCCAGAAAAGTGACTAATGTGATTTTATTCGTATTTAAAGAGACCTCTTTCATATGCTTCATTAAGCAGTCGTGGAAAGGAAGTCTAGAAAGAATACCGAATATGATCTCCATTACTTTCTATTCTTAGCAGTATCTCTTTCATATGTTTAGCTTTTGTTAAGCAGTCAGTTCTTGTAACTGACTTTAGACATTCTTGCGGACACGTGAAAGTCGTCTGCCAGAAAGACAACGGTGAGTTCCTTCACAAATCTTTCTTTGACATCACGTTCTTTCACGGTTCCATGAAAGCGATAAATCTAATTTATTCAGTTCATATCAAAGCAGTAAATCTAATTTACTTATATACGGGACCAAGTCAGGTATATTTATTTATCAGTTCCTAATTCTTTATTTTGCAGCTATGCTCAGTTCTTTATTCTATACCGTTTAAAGCATATAAACAGTTTACATGTTTTTAAAACAGATATTCTTTTTGGTCCATAAAGCAATTTAGTAACGTGACAAAGTTCCTTTTGGGCCAGCCATTAGGACACGTGAAAGGGGCTCCCAGGAAAGATCGGGGTCACAAGGACCGCTAGATTCAATCTTTCCTAGACAGAACCATCTCTTTCTTGTGTGGAAATGACAGCTCTTACTCAGGTACTTTATTGCTTCATCACATTCTTCGATGAACTTTACTTATCCAAAGGTTTTTGAAAAGGCGAAAAACTTACACTAAATTTTGCCATTTCAAAAGCGTTAAAGCAATTTGGTAACGTGACAAAGTTCCTTTTCGGCCAGCCATTAGGACGTGTAAAAGGGGCTCCCAGGAAAGATCGGGGTCACAAGGACCGCTAGATTCAATCTTTCCTAGACAGAACCATCTCTTTTACGGTGTGGAAATGACAGCTCTTACTAAGGTACTTTATTGCTTCATCACATTCTTCGATGAACTTTAACGCAATCAAAAGTTTTTGAAAACAAAAACATAAAGAAAGCATAAAGAAAGCGTAAATCTAATTTAACTTTCTTAGTCGGAAAAACCGAACCAAGAAAATCTCATTTCTAATCGGTTTTGGACTTGTGCTGCAAATGTAAGAATTTAAACTGATACGCGGTATATGCACCTTATTTGCATAAGTTATAACTTTTAGAAAATCAATTAGCGGGAGAGCCTTGTGCTCTGATACCACTGTTGGGGTTTTGACGGTTCAAACCCATTGATTTAGCTTAACAGCGGAAGTGTGTAAAACAAAAATTTTACGGTTAAGTTAAGCTAAAAATTAAACGAGGTATGTCAGGAAACCTTCCAAGGCGGTCCACCTTCAGTATTCCTTTGGCATCAAAACCTCATTTAATTTATTTACAGATCTACTCCATAATTGATTTTCTAAAGCATTAAATCTATTTACAAATTAAATAGATTAATATAACAATTTATACCTCAATTCCAAATCTCAGTTGGAATGCAGAATAAGCGAGAAGAGCTACACCAAGGAAGGAATCGACTCGTAGTATCACACGTGTGATACCTCTATCGGTTATCCACCAGGACTAACCGGAGAGCGGTTTATTTCTTCTGCCAGAAATACCGTAAACCGCGGAATTCTGCTGAAACACTATTCACCGAGAAAAAGGACGAAATAAATATATTTGTGTCCCGAGATTACTTGGTATCGCTTTAAAAGCTAAACCGCGGGATTTCGCAAAATATATTATTTTCCTAATCTCGAAATAACCGAAATCAAGGAAGAGAGAAAAACCGATTAACAAAGTAATCAGATTAACACGTGAATTAGTGAGTCTTTCTCTCTACCCCTACCCCTCTATTTATAGACTTTTGAGGAGGTTTGCAAAAGACCAAAATACCCCTCAAAACAAATCTATTTACCAAAAGCCCTTGACACCTCATCCTTTTTCATGTGAAATGACCAAAATACCCTTGCCACCTCACATGACACATGTCAACACATGGGAAGTCGGCACCAAGGGTAAAAGACCATTTTGCCCTTGGCCCATTAAGGCATGAATAGTGTTGGGCTTTGATTTTGGGCTTTGACTTTGGGCCTTTAATTTTAATTAAGGCTTTGATTATTTTGGGCTTTTAAATCCATAATTCAAACCCATAATTAACAATTAAAATTCCAAATCATATATATATAATTGTCATGTACAATTATATTTCTTTTCGGTTATTGTTCGGTAACTTTTATACAACGTAACGTGTACGTTTATAAATTAACCGTTGTTTCTGCTTGTCATTCTAAATGACATTTATAATTTAATTATATCACGTATAATTAATTATAACCATCTTAATATTAATTATAATCAATTTATAATTAATCAGTAAGATTCTCCGAGTAGCTCCTATATGGTGTGACCCAATAGGATCTGTGTTATGTTGGTAAACAGAGTTAAAACTGTTTTAACTTCTGTTAGTCATGGGTGGCATCTGGCAACACATCATGACCATCCAATTACACAGATGATGCTGTACTGTACAATATCACGATCCAGTAAACAATTTACTTGTGTCAGTTCTTCTGTCTCATAGCTATCAGATCAGTTTTAAGGTAGATATGTGTCATCCTTGTTAACTGTATCTTTTCTTGATCTTGAGTAGATTATCAAATATAATTACTCTTGTAATTATACTGCATGCAGATAATCTAACTCTACCAAGGGGCCCAGTGATGCTATAGCTCGTATAGAGATACGAGGGACAAGTAGTATTCTTGGTAGACTATCACTTCCTCACCTAAGCTATACATATGGAAATGCTACCGTTATGGCTGCTTTTTACGGACAGCGTTAGATAACACTTACTCATATATATTTCTTAGTGGGAACGATAAATACCTCATACTGTAGAACTTTGACACTGAATGAAAACATTAATGACACGAACACAATTCTATTTAATGTTTCATTCGGGGTCTGTCAAATACCATGTTCCTAGAACATGTATCTATGTGATTAAAATGACATCTCGTGTCAGGTGGTTTGTAAAACTTAACCATCTTTTAATCCACATACTAACCTTATAGCGGTAATTAGTGTTCCTGCTAATTACCTTGGTCAGTGATCTTTTAAGAGTATATATTATCTATATTATGGAGTTTCACAATTTCAGTCATGAACTCGAAATGATCCACAAATGCAATAATACTCAAGGCAACAAAATGATATATATATAAATAAACATTCAATTCATGAACAAAGCTTTATGATTAATTTATCGTATTATTGACTTCTAGATTATTACAAACTAACAGGAGGTTACCGTTGGGAAATTATGACCACCAACGATTCTGAATCGCTGAATGCAGTCTTCAAGGAGAGTCGGACGTTGCCTATGGCTGCAGTTGTAGAAGACACTTTCTACAAGTTAAATACCTGGTTTCAGGAACGGCGTGCTAAGGCCGCAGAATTAATAAGGATGAACCAGTCATTTTCAATAAGGGTGGAGGAGAAACTAAGAAAACACAGGAACAAAGGTGCAACTATGACCGTGATCCCGATGGGTAATGATGGTACAGAATTCGAAGTGCACAATCCAAATGAGTACGTTCCTTCCAGCCGTAGACCAGATGGCACTATGGAGTTTGTGAAGAGGGCTTTCAAGTACGTAGTGCAATTCCGAGAGGCAAGAGAGGTGACCTGTACATGCCAAGGACCCCAACTAACACACATACCTTGTAGTCACATGATGGCGGTATGCCGAGTGAGAAACTTCTGCGAGGATCACTATGTCGCTGACATGTATCATACCGATTACCTTGCTTCTACTTGGAGTGGATCTTTTCATTCTTATCCCAACCAGCATGAGTGGCCTGCATATGTCGGTGATAGAATACTCCCTTCAGAAGGATGGATAAGGAAGGGGAGGAGGAGACACAAACGTGCTATAATGACCATCGACGAGATGGGTGGTAGGATTTATTATTTTATTATATTAATAACTGAATTCTATTGTTATTTTCAGATGCCATAAACGAACACAATGAAAGAGAAAATGCGAGAGTTGTTGTTGAAGCAACTGGTAGAACACAAACACCTCTTGCGACCCAATCATCTAGTAGCCAAGGGTCTACAAGTACTGCCGCACCTGCAGCTGGCACCAGAAAATCTTCTCGTCTATTGGGTTTATTCCGACGTCGTGAAAGATGAACTTATTATTTTGCTTGGGTGAACTTATTATATTTGGTTTGAACTAAGTTATGAATATTGGTGAACTTCAGTTGTATCATTGAACTTTAATTATATTCGTGAACTTTACTTGTTAGACTACTTTAGAACTACAGTTATGTTAAACTCAGGATTTTGGGTTATTTTGATAAAAATATTTTTTTTGGGTTATTAATAAAAATGGCCGGTATGTATGTATGTATGTATATATGTATATATTATACATATATTATAAAAACCGAAAAAAAAGACCAACATAAAGTCCAAGTCCTTAAGTTTTTGACAAATATCCCAAATACCCTAAACAAAAAAAAAACCAAAACTTCAAAAATGAAAATATTAAGAAAAAATAATCAGATTTCTAAAAAAAAAAAAAATTAAATAGCAGACCGCCAGGGATCCTGGCGGTCCACTATAGAAGTGGACCGCCAGCAACCCTGGCGGTTTGGTTATATTTGAGAAAACTCAGATTTTGTGATTATTTTTGTAAGAAACATTTTGTTTTGGGTTATTAATAAAAATGGCCGCTGAACTTGCATGAGGCATATATAGGTCATCATAGCCTAGGGGTGGCGCAAAAACTCTGGTAGCTCATGGTTTTATTGTGATTCGCATCTGACTCGTTTGCTAATAGCTCGTTCGTTATTGGACTGAGCTATTAACGAGCTAATTCGTCACTAGCTCAATTCAAAATTAACGAGTTCAAGATGGGACCTAGCTTGCTCACCAGCTCGGCTAAGCATCAATTTCTGAATTTGTATGAATTTGTGTACATTTATACTGTCCAGCTCGGTCCAACTCGGTTCAACTTGATCCAAAGAGTTTGTAGAATTCATTTTCTTCATAAAACAAGATCCAGCTAGACCCAACGAGCTAGCTCCGATTGGCTTGTTACGATTTCAAGCTGAGATTTTAGCTTGAAAACACTAGGTTCAATTCACTCAGCTATAGTTCGGTCCATAATTAATAAGCTGAGCTAGGACCTAGATCATACTGAGCCAGCTCGTTGCCACCCCTGATCACAAGAGGGCCAATTACTTCCACGTCTACATAATAAAAATATCTTATAATTATTATATACATATCACTTTCCTAGCTAGGACATGACCTTGATTATATATTATTTCAATAGATCATTAATCAGCCACAAAACATGGCTCCACCAGTCTTAGGTGATATGTTAGCTAAGTGCTTTATTAGGAGCAAATCCCGGCAAACACATGACATATGCTTGTTGTTTCATTGGTGTGTCATGTGTGTCAACTTATTTTTTCCTTTTTTCAAAAAAGTTTTTGAAGTCGACCATTCATTTTTGTGCTAAAAATTTGTACATAATCATCTATTCATTTTTATAAAATAAAGATGGAAGGAAATCTTTGATCTTTTAATATTTACAAGAGATCCTATTTGAAATTTTGAATTTTAAATATTTATCCTACTACATGATATTGTTCTTAGTTACTAGCTAGATCAAAAGTTGATTTAAAAAAAGTGTGTTAACTTGATTGTATTAATTAGTGGAATGTATTTATTACAAAAGTTTACTTGACAAAAGGAGGTAATTAAAACCACACTTTGGATTTTTCTGATACTGATTGTCAATAAATAATTAATTAATTTATCAAACAATTAATGAGTGAATGATACCTAACAAATTAAACCCCCTATTAAAGAAGAGTAGTTAGTTGTTGTATTATTCTATCCAGGGTTGAATTTTTAAGCCAACCGACTTGCAAATAATTAATTATAACATCACCACAAATTTTGAAAGCAACATCCACCTCCTTTGGGGACAATAAATTGAAACGACTACATTATTGTAATATATTTTTTCAAAGCAAATTAAAAAAATAATTGCATAAAATTTACTAAAAATATTATATAGCATGCATTTGCAATGATGTACAGTTGAACACTATAGCGCATGCAGTGTTTTGTTTATTTCTTCTTGGCATTTTTTTTTGGTGCACCAAAAAATAATATTATCTACAGATTTAAATTCATTTTTTTAATTAGTAAAAGTTATTTATCAAGCCATTCAAACCATCTAATATATGTAAGAAATTTTTTATTCTTGTTCAAATCTGCAATTTGTTGTGAGAAATTGTGGAATTGAGAATTGGTCACTCTTCCAAAGTATTCTATTTACGTTCGGCAAACATGACAATTGGAATTGTGAAAATATAAAGTTATAAAATATGAATTAATAGAGAAATTACTATTATAGTCTTATTGACTTTTTGTATATATTTGTACTGCTAATTACCTAAAAAATTGTAAATGAAATGTAAACAAATAAAAAATTCCATCAAGAAATATAAAACCATGATTAAATCTTAGACCAAACATCAATACAAATTAATTAAAATCCATTACAAAGTTGGCACCAATAAATTAATAAAAACCAATAAAAAAACAAAATTAATCATCACATGATATTTCGTTTCTTTTCAATTATTGTTTAGCTAAAGGAACAAGAAAAAAAAATATATAATTCGAAAAATAAATGAGATTAAACATGAAATGGGTTGTCCATTGTTGCACAAATGGAGAGTTACACCTTTCTTCTCCAACAGCCTCAATATTCCCAGTGTAGATTTCTATACACCTGTCTAAGCGTAATTTCAGTTCTCTCTTGCTCAAAGATATCAAAAGAAAGCACCAACTTGACCAAAATAATTTGAACAAGAAAGTCTTAGTTTGTAATAATCTAGAAGTCAATAATACAATAAATTATCATAAAGTTTTGTTCATGAATTGAATATTTATTTATATATTATTTTGTTGCCTTGAGTATTATTGAATTTATGGATCATTTCGAGTTCATGACTGAAATTGTGAAACCCCATAATATAGATGATATATACTCTTAAAAAGTCACTGACCAAGGTAATTAGCAGGAACACTAATTACCGCGATAAGGTTAGTATGTGGATTAAAAGATGGTTAAGTTTTATAAACCACCTGACAAGAGATGTCATTTTAATCACATAGATACATGTTCTAGGAACATGGTATTTGACAGACCCCGAATGAAACATTAAATATAATTGTGTTCGTGTCATTTATGTTTTCATTCAGTGTCACGTTCTACAATATGAGGTATTTATCGTTCCCACTGAGAAATATGTATGTGTGATTGTTATCCATCACTGTCTGTAAAAAGCAGTCATAACGGTAGCATTCCCATATGTGTAGCTTAGCTGAGGAAGTGATAGTCTACCAAAAGTACTATTTGTCCCTCGTATTTTATACGAGTTATAGCATCACTGGGTCCTTTGATAGAGTAAGATTATCTGCTAGCGGTATAATTACAAGAGTAATTATATTTGATAATCTGCTCAAGATCAAGAAAAGATTCAGTTAGCAAGGATAACACACATCTATCTTGAAACTGATCTGATAGCTATGAGACAGAAGAACAGACACAAGTAAATTGTTTACTGGATCGTGATATTGTACAGTACAGCATCATCTGTGTAATTGGATGGTCATGATGGGTTGCCAGACGCCACCCATGATTATAGAAGTTAAAACAGTTTTAACTCTATTTACCAACATAACACAGATCCTATTGGATCACACCATATAGGAGTTAATCGGAGAATCTTATTGTGATTGATTATAAATTGGTTATGATCAATAGTAAGATGGTTATAATTAATTATACGTGTTATAATTAAATTATAAATGTTATGTAAAAATAACAAGCAAAAACATTGGTTAATTTATAAACGTGTGTGACACGTTGTATAAAAGTTAACCGGTTAATTTATAAATGTGCAGGACACGTTGTATAAATTATCGAAACAATAACCACAAGAAAAATATATATAATTGTTCAGAATAATTATACAAGTATTATTTGTATTTGGGCCGAGGGCATTCGGGCCTTTTCAGATTCGTCCTTATCCGCTTGACATGTCATCGATCATATCCAGATGACACGTCATCGATACCGAAACAAAAAACCATAGAAAAAATATATATAATTGTTCAGAATAATTATACAAACATTATTTGTGTTCGGGCCGAGGGCATTCGGGTCTTTTCAGATTCGTCCTTATCCGCATGACATGTCATCGATTCTATCCAGATGACATGTCATCGATCTTATCCACATGATATGCATCCTTATCCATTCAATGACATATCTTGTAAATAGGCCGAACTTGGAGGGCATTTTGGTCTTTTAGCAACTGACCCTTAACCCTATAAATAGGGGTGGAGGGGTAGAGAGAAAAATCACTAATTCACTTATATCGTTTCATGCAGAATCGAATCGGTTTTTCTCTCCCAAATAGTGTTTCGGTTGAGAAAAGAAAGTTATACGTAGTTGACGTATAATCTTGCGGGTTGTTGTGGAGTATATTTACGGGATCGATGAATAGTGTTTTACCGAATTTCACGGTATGTCAGTTTTGTTCATTGATAAAAATGAGTAACGAAAAGTTCTTGTTTACGGGTTTTCGTCTTTTCCCCATGAATAGTGTTTTTGCAGAATTCCACGGTTTATAGTATTTTTGGCAAAAGAAATAAACCGCTCTCTGGTTAGTCCTGGTGGATAACCGATAGAGGCATCAGACGTCTGATGCTCTGAGACGAGTCATTCCCGATGTCACTCTTCTCACTCGGTCTGCATTCCAACTGTGATTTGGAAACAAGGTATAAATATGTTATATTAATCTATTTAATTGGTAAGTAGATTAAAGTTTTAGAAATCAATCATGGAATAGATCTGTAAAATGATTAAATTGGGTTTTGATGTCAAAGGAATATTGAAGGTGGACCGCCTTGGAAAATTTCCTGACATACCCCGTTTAATCTTGAGCTTAAGTTGGCCGTAGAAATTTTTGTTCTACGGTCATTCTACACCTTAAGCCTAAACGGGTTCCGGTTGGTTAGCACCGTGAATCCCCAACAGAAAGCATCATATGCAAGAGAAAAAATGGAAAGAACAAGATAAATCTCATTTGAAAGAGCAATCTGTGTCCATCAATCTTGTAGTATTAGTTTCACAAATCTCTCACCAAATTGTTAGAAATAATGATCGGGAGTAAATAGAGAGAAATGGTATTTCTCCTCTGGAAGCGTGTCAAAGAACAAAGGATGAGAGAATATTAAATGTGGATGAAATTGCCATGTCAGCAAAATAAAGGGTAGAAATGGTCATTTTTCATTAGTTTTCCAGCCTAATTCCTAATTCCATCTCCCCTCTGGAATTGAGAAAAGAGGAGGAATGCTCTATTCCAACCCTTCTATTCCAACTCATTTTGTTTCTGTTCGGCAGGAATAGAACACCAATTTCTTCTATTCCTCTATTCTGCCCTAGCCAAATAGATCCAATGTTCTTGTTTATTGTATGCTTAAAATGACCTCGTGTGTTTGGAGTACGTAATCCACTCACTCATGCCTAATTGGAGCTAACCAATATCCAAATAATATAAGTATCTTAAATACAAAGTGGAACATACCAAGAGGTAACTGCTTGTATTTGAATTACATTTAAGGATTATATTAGGATATGGTTTAGCAGATGAATGTCACATTCTATGACTAATAGTGGAGTAATCTTGATTATTGATATTGTGAATATTGGTATTGTGAAATATTGATAATTAGAACTTATCATAAATCTCCATGCAACTGAACTAAGTACACAGACAGGGCTTACTCAATTAGAGTGTTGGTTAGACCGACAGGCGGTCAACATTAGAATAGGATTAGCAGTTCTCAGAACGCATTGATACCAGTACAAGGCGTGTGTGGTTCTGATCAAACCGTGTGCAATTCCGACTGGAGTTGAAACTAGAGTTTGTACGGTTATCCAAACGTGTGCGAATGGTGACAGAGCTGCATGCTATTGAGTATCTTTGTAACTGACAAGTATTAGCAATAGCATGCGGATGGTTACAGAACTGTGCACTATTGTTATGACAACCATAATCTAGATTAAACAAGTTTGAATAATAGAATGTCTGATTCCCTAGAAGCTCATCTTCTAAAACACTTAATCTACTATTATTTCTTTCTTGTAATCCAATATTACAACGAAGAAACCAACAATCAAACAACTGAATACAACAAATCAACCTAAAAGGACCGATAATTAATTTACATCTTAGATCTCTTAATACCTCATCCCTGCTGATCGACACCCCAATCTATACTACACAGTAGATTCATACGCTTGTGACTTGACAGTAAGTAAAAATTAGAGTTATAAATCTTATTAGCATTGATTTTTACCCTATCAAATTTGTTCTTATATCATTAATTAATTGCCTACAAAAACAAAGTAAAGTTATCTCATGAGCAATCTACAAATAAGAATATCAATCTACAAATGTAACTTCATGAACTACTATCACCTTCTCCAATGTTGATTTGAATATATATCAAAAGTATTAATCCTCATTATACATTATACATTATTTCCCCTATCTATATATAACTAATATATAAAGTTAAAGTGTGATTATTAATAAATAGCATTGAATTATGAAAGAGAAATTTGACATCGACTCTGATATGTCATGTGATTTTAGAGGCTACAACTATTTGCCAACGACTACTACTATTTGCTAATTATCATACAACTTCAGTTTAGAGAAGATTCATCCAGCTTCATTTCAAGTTTCTTTTTGACTAAATTATTGCAATACAGTAGACAGAAAGCCAACATCCAATCGTCTGCTATTATTCCAAATTGTATTTTGGTGGTAGCAAATTTTCATTACTCAATTTCAGAAAATCCAATCAAAATCAATTATTTATGTTGCATTATATGGTATTGACATTTATCATATAACTGATTTTCATAGTGGAATATCTCAACAGGGGCTGATTTAAATATAGAGGGGTCAACAATCATTTTCAAAAATCATTTCAATAAATATATGTATATTTATATAGAGGCCTCTTAACTCACACAAGGTAATAAAAATCATTTCAATAAATATAGAGGCCTCTTAACTCACACAAGGTAATAAAACCCTTCACTATTTAATTTTATAAAAAAAGGCATGTAACTTGTCGCTGATGTCAATTCAATTCAGTGAAATACTTGGAAAAAAGACAGTGATGTCCTGGAAGGAGAGAGACAATGGCAGACAATGGAGAGGAGCTGCTTGAGAGGCACAGTGTCACACCCCGCGGCCACAGGTCATAACAGTCTCCTGCCGTAAGCATACAACGTCATGTATACTTACAAGGCTATTCAATTTATACTTAACAATTCAAAACTAAATAATAGAAATCAAGTTTAGATATACACAAATCAGAGTACACAGTCTGGTCAGAATATAATACAACAAAAGTATCTCATCTCGATACTAACCATGAGGCCTACCCTAAAACTATACACCAAAATATATATAGGGTCATGAGGTGGTAAGCTACTATGGCCTACTACTTGCATGCCTCTCCGGAATCAGTCGCACCAATACTTGTAAAAATAACCCGGAGGGTGGGGGGTGAGAATAAATTCTCAGTGCGAATTTGCCACAATTAAGACTATTGGACTTGCAATCAAACTCTATATTCAAAAATGAAATCCAAACAATAACAATGCAAACATATATATATAGAGAGAGAGAGAGTTAGGCTGGGGTGCTATGGATAGCATAGTGGCCTCTATGCTACGGCTCAATATTCGAGTTTTCGAAATCCAAATTCTCCATATTAATATCTGCTTGGAGACCAAATTTTACATTTTTCTAAATTTTTTTTACTATTTATTAACTATTTTACAAAATTGTTGATCCAACGGTGACTGCACAAAACAGTAAAACCGTTGGATTAGCGATTTTCAAAGTGGCTTAATAAATAGTAAACAAAATCAGAAAATTATAAAATTTGGTCTCCAAGCAGATATTAATATGGAGAATAAGATGAACGGTTCAGATCGACCGTTTGGATTTCGAAAACTCGAATATTGAGTCGTAGCATAGAGGCCACTATGTTATCCATAGCACCCCAGCCTAACTCTCTCTCTCTCTCTCTCTCTCTCTCTCTCTCTCTATATATATATATATATATATATATATATATAGGTTTTGGCTAATATGCTATGGGTAGCTAAGAGGCCTCTGTGCTATGGCTCGGATTTCGAGTTTTCAAAATCCTAACGGTCGATCCGAACCGTTCATCTTGTTCTCCATATTAATATGTGCTTGGAGACCAAATTTTACATTTTTCTGAATTTTTTTACTATTTATTAAGCCACTTTGAAAACCGCTGATCCAACGGTAGTTTCTGGTTTTACTGTTGGGTTAAGCCACCGTTGGATCAGCGGTTTTCAAAGTGGCTTAATAAATAGTAAAAAAATTCAGAAAAATGTAAAATTTGGTCTCCAAGCACATATTAATATGGAGAACAAGATGAACGGTTCGGATCGACCGTTAGGATTTTGAAAACTCGAAATCTGAGCCGTAGCATGGAGGCCTCTTAGCTACCCATAGCACCGTAGATATATATATATATATATATATATATATATATATATATATATATATATATATATAAAATCCTAAATAACATAATGAAAATGCTCGACAATAGTTTATCAACTTGAAACACAATTCACGAAATTTCCACGATAAGTTTCAAAACACAATATATATTTGGCTTAACTCGACTCATTAGGGCTTGTAGCAACTACAGATGTTCTCTCGAGCTAGACCGTTATCAAACCCACATCTGTAGGGTTACTGGCACCTACAGATGGCCAACCAAGCTGGACCCTTTATCTGACACCCATCTGTAGCTGTTTGGCTTAACCATTTCCTAAGGTCCGGTTAAAAGTCACCTATGGAGGTCAACTCGACAAAAATGCAACTACACGGAATCAAAGTTACCTATACAGGTCAACTTTGCAATTTCATTCAAATCGAATCACAATCAACTCTCAGCCTTTCACAATTCATTAAACAGGTCAACGGATAGGTCACCGTCACCTTATCCAGCCACCTAAACAGGTCGGCCTGGCAAATTCATAACAGGTCAAACGCATAAGTCAGCAGCGTTACCCTATCCAGCCACCTAAACAGGACGGTCTGGCAAATTCGAACAGGTCAACGCATAAGTCAGCAGCGTCACCTTATCCAGCCACCTAAACAGGTTGGCCTGGCAAATTCATAAACACAGGTCAACGGATAGGTCACCGTTACCTTATCCAGCCACCTAAACAGGTCGGCCTGGAAGATTCATTCACATCAAGAACAATTAATAGAACTAATCAAATAATAACCATACCAATATGCCAATCAACCTTAACTAAACAATTCAATCATTCTCATTTATCCAAGAATCAATATGCAGCATGAATTCCAAAATATGCAACAATTAATCATTCAACATAACAAGTGAATAAACAGTTTAATTCCTGAAAATAAAGTATCAAACAAGTCCAAGAATCCTGCACCTGGTTACGACGAGCGTACCGCTTAGTTACGGATCAGGCGTCTCGAATTTGCCTCGTTAAGTCTTGCTCAACCGAGCCTACACCTATATTATACGTATACTTGGTTTAATTCGGGTTCAGTGGTCTATACGTTTACTTTAATTTACCAATGGTTCATACAGTCCTAATTCAATTCTTATGCTTTGGCATCGGTTCTTTTCGGTTCCTTCTTTCTTACTTAAAAACCTTTAAAACTCACACAATTTACTTCTGGGTCCTTTAAACCCTACACAATTCTACTTAGTTTACCATTCATTCACCGTTTCACTACTCTGGTTCTCGGATCAATTCAATTCACCAATTGGTTAAACCCTAATTTGGTCAAAACCTCAAATCAGTCGTTAATTGTTCTAGAAATTCAGGATCCGGAGGTAACCTTATTGATTATGAGTCTAATCAATTAGATTAAACAAATAAATTCACGATTATACTTAATTTGGATTTTGGCTCGAAACCCTAGAATTCAAAATCCTCAAATCGGAAGGAAATCGGGAAAAAAATTGAAAATAAACAAGCAAGGGGTGTAGAGGAACCAGTCCTCGAGCAATTCGAACACAAATCTCAAGTTTAAAATGAAAATATGAGAAATCGAGAAATCTGAGCTTTTCGAGAGAATTAGAAAGAGAAAGAAATACCAAATAGGAGAGTTGGGAGAGATCCTCGGCTGCTTACTCGGTTCTAAAGTTGATTTCTCACAACAATCGAGGGTCTGAAAGAAACGGAAACTCATACGCTCTTTTTCCTCTCTCTTGGCCAAAAATCACTTGAAAATGGTGAAAAGAACGAAGTGGGAGAGAGAGAAATTGGATTTGAGTTTTAGGGCAAAAATCACCCTGAGTGCGGATTAACCAATCCGCACTGCGGGTAGCTTGACCCGCAATCAGTACTTAGTCGGTTTTCATAACATGAAATTTAACACAGAAACAATCCGCAGTGCAGGTGGCTTCACCCGCAGTGGGAACATAGTAAATTCTTGACATAATTTCAGAAAAAGTCCGAGCCTAATGCGGATGCATTCCACCCGCAGTGTGGGTCAATCCATCCGCACTAAGGACTTAGAAGAATTTTAGAAAAGTTAAGGTCAACACAAAAATTCATGAGTGCGGCTGAACCCATCCGCAGTGCGGGTCACTCACCCGCACTCAGCACTTAGTCAATTTTTTCATAATTTCAAATCAACACATGTTTTCATGAGTGCGGATGCACCCACTCGCAGTGTGGGTCAACCAATCCGCACTCAGCCTATAAAATCTCAAATTCTCGAAATTTTAATGCGGTTTCGATTCACACTTAACTTACTTATTTAGGGGAACCTTAATTAACGTTTAAACTTCTATTTTGTTAGCATGATTTATCTATTCTTGCCTTTAAATCATTTAAATTTAATTGTAAAAATTTTGTAACGTAACACATAGGAGGAGGGAGAGGCACAGGCGTCGGAGGAGATAGAGGCGATCGGCACTGGAGGTTTGGGGTTATGGCGCACGGAGAAGGAGGGAGAGGCGATTAATTTTCAAGAAGAAAGAGGTTTGAGGTTATGGCGATTGATTTTGGAGAAGAGAGTGGTTTGAGGTTTTGGCAAATGCGTATCATCGGAGAAGAAAGGTCGTTGGTGTCTTTTTTTTTACCCCAAAATTTTAGTGATAAAAGAAAAAAAAAACCTTTCAGTGAAATTCTTTTTTTTTGGAGAAATTGAGCATTTGTGACCGGTGTCAGCACCAATCACTGATACGGTCACTGATGCTCCTTTCTTCTGTAGTGAAGTCAAGCGTCAATTTTTTTTTGTTATAAATTAATTTTAATACCTTTATTTTTCATCATTTCTAACCCCTTGACTTTATACTAAATTAATTCTTAAATTTATAAATTTTGAATGCAAAAACATGTACGTACATTGATTTTAACATATTACGTTTATCAAACTAATTCTATAGATCATAGAGTTAAGTTCATCAAAAAGACTTGGCGAACTCAAGAATACTATAATTCTACTCCCCGAAAAAAAAAATGTTGCAAGCATCTCTTGATTTCTTTTAGTTCCAGTTAAGGGTGGCAATGAGCTGTTAACAAGCGAGCTAGGTCACACTCATACTCAGCTTGTTGGTGTATCAAGTTGAGCAAGCGAGTTTTGATTTTAGGTCCCGAGCTAAAACTATTGCTCAAGACCGACTCGTGACTTGTCCGAATGAGCCGAGCTAGCTCGTTATTAGCTTGACATATTTATAAATTTGTATATTTTCTTTCCTGCTATATCTTAAATTTTTATAACACATCTTATCAATTATGGCTAAAACAAAATAATATTTATATGACTAATTACTGAGCAATACTCTTAATTCAACTATAATTAAGCAAATCAACTACTATAAATTAAATTTATAGCTAAATTCATACATACAAATATATCAAAATTCCAAATTCATACAATCATATTCACTAAATAAATTCATGCATATCAAATCAAACAAATTCATACAAATTAACTTAGTTGCTTGTAATTAATTCATACGTATTCCATACAACATTATCAATCAACTTAAACACAGTCCAAAGTGCAATTATCACAACACTGGTTATAACATCTATAAACCATAATATCTCCAATATAAAGTGAACGGATCCGATTAAACTATTAAACTATATATATTAAATAGCTCGTTAATGATCGAGCTAGCTCGTGCCGAGCCAGGCCAAACTCAAACTCATTAATTATGGCTCGAGTATGTAGTGAGCGAGCTAATTTTAACTCGATCCACTAACGAACGAGCTATTACCGATCGAGTCACAAGTGAATACCAAGCGGGCCATGAGCCACAAGCTTTTTTGCCAGCCCTAGTTTCAGTGATAAAATTAATTTAGCAAAAAGGTATTTCCTGTATTACGAATTTACGAAATCACACATTACAAGTACTGTTACTCATTAAAGCAAAGAAACTCCAACACGATTGTTGCAACCGGAGAAGCAATCGGGTACTACGAGCAGCGCAAGACGTCACAATCAAATTTAATAGGAACATGGATATTATATCTCACTTATATAATACCTGTACGTATTATTATTAATTCAAAACCAAACAATATTATATATATATATACATGCTCAAATCCTATTCATTATGTAACTCTTCATTTCCAGCAACTCAGTAATTTGAGTTGTATTTAAAGAGCACGACACATTGAGCTCTCTCTCTCTCTCTCTCTCAAAAGAAAAGAAAACACAATTATAAAGAGAGCGAGATCACACAGATTTTGTTTGATGGAAGTTTTGGCCACCCTCACTGCTTTATTTCTCCTCTATTCACTATACCTTCTCTACAAGTCCTACATCCTCAAACGCTCCACAAATTGCTACTTGGTAGACTATGTGTGCTTCAAGCCATCATCGGACCGGGAAATCACCACCCGAAAATGCGGTGAAATAATAGAGCGCAACAAGACCCTTGGTTTGGCAGAATACAAGTTCTTACTAAAGGTGGTTGTTAGCTCAGGTATCGGTGAAAGAACGTATGGCCCGAGAAACATCATCGAAGGACGTGAAGAATCACCGACGCTTGATGATGCCATACAAGAAATGGATGAATTTTTGGACGTCACGGTTCGTGATTTATTTGTGAAAACAAATATCTCTCCGAGCGATGTGGATGTCCTTGTGGTTAACATTTCCACTTTCTGTCCTGCCCCTTCCCTAGCTTCACGAATCGTGCACCGGTACAACATGCGGGAGGATGTGAAGACATACAATCTGTCTTCCATGGGGTGTAGTGCAACCTTGGTAGCCATTGATGTGGTGCAAAACATCTTCAAATCTGGAAAAAAGACCGTAGCAGTGGTTGTCACGTCAGAATCAATTAGCCCTAACTGGTATTCCGGCAATGACAGATCAATGATGCTTGGTAATTGCCTTTTTCGATGTGGCGGATCCGTAATGCTATTAACAAATGACCCTGCAATGCAGTCTCGAGCCAAGATGAGGCTCAAGTGCCTTGTTCGGACCCACATTGGGGCAAATGACGATGCATTCAATAGCGCTGTACAGAAAGAAGACGACATGGGTCGGGTTGGTGTGCACCTAAGCAAGAGCCTCCCAAAATCCGCGGTACATGCTTTTTCACAAAATTTGAAGCGTCTCATGCCTAAAGTCCTTCCGTATCGTGAAATGGCACTGTTAGTCTACCGCATAGTGAAGCAAAAGGTGGTTCAACGAAATACCAAGCTCAACACATTGGTGGCTCAAATTGACTTCAAGTCAGGGGTAGATCACTTTTGCTTGCATACCGGTGGCACCGCAGTGATTGATGCTGTCGGGCGTGCTCTGAGGCTGAGTGAATACGATGTAGAACCAGCAAGAATGACATTGCATCGATGGGGTAACACGTCGGCAAGTAGCATATGGTATGTGTTGGGGTACATGGAGGCAAAAAAGAGATTGAAAAGAAATGATAGAGTGCTTATGATCAGCTTTGGTTCAGGGTTCAAGTGCAACAGTTGTCTTTGGGAGGTGTGTAGAGATCTGGGAGATGGTAATGTTTGGGAGGACTGTATCAAAGATTACCCCCCACAAACCCTAGTTAACCCTTACTTAGAGAAGTATGCATGGGTCAACGAGGATACAGAGGAAACTTTTGACAAGGAAAAAAGGATTGAGGAATTTAAACAATCACCTTGGTAAGAAAGAAAAAACAATAAACCATAAAAATGAGTGTGAAGTTTTAACAGATACAAATTTATTTTTACCACTGGAAAGTCATGCATTGATTAGAGAAAAAGTGATAGGTACACCATACTTCGCTACTGAGATAGTTTGTTTCTATGGTCCTGCAATATTATCTGTCAATATTGTCTGTCATGTATTAAATTAAGTATTTATTATTCCTTTAATTTTTGTTAGAGATGTATTTTCCTTTATTCTTTTTTCTTTCTATACTGTTGTTTAAAATCAATATTGGAGCTCTCTGCAAAGATAACTTGTTTAATAATTTTTTGCTGTATGTAATATTATGTATGGTTTTTGCTGTATGTAATGTACGTATGGAGCTTCAAATTGCAGATATAGTCAACGAGCCTTTTGTTTTAAAAATTGCCTACATTTTATGTTAGAAAGTAGATATAGCAGTTTTCAAAGTGAAATAAAGCCATTTTTGTTAACTCTAAAGGGATAACTCTAATTAAAGTCTTAACCTTTAAAGCAACTTTTCCTATTGAAGTACCTGGCCCAGCATTAGGGGTGCAAACGGATCCGATACGGATCGGATAGTGATAAAACCATATCCGTATCCGTTTTTATTTTCCGGATGTGGATCGGTTATTACACAGATATGAATATGGATCGAATATTAACCAGATACGGATACAAATATTCACTTTTAATTTATAATAGTGAATAACATAATGTTTTTCATAATTTATATTAAATTATATAATATATATCTACTATTTGGATAATTAAAATTTAAAATCATATCCGTATCCGTATCTGCACGAATATTCAGATATCAAATATATGTATTAAATTTTCAGATACAAAATCGAATACAGTCGGATAATATCCAACCCATTTGCACCCCTACCCAGCATATCTGACCATATCTTCTCGAAACAAGATATAGAATTTGCAAATGTTATCAGAATATTGTGCATGGCTACAACGCGTAGCGTCTTAATTATGTCTCTTTCAATATTGTTGAGATTGTGGAATATGAGTGTTATTTTATTACTAAATACAAACTTTCCATTTATCAAAAAAGCACAACTAGTCAGTGGCTACTATCTGAACTGGTAAGACATCAATTCTAGAACATGGAATTCAAGACCACTATACTTTTTTGTCAAATGCTACATTCTACACTATTATTATTATTATTATTATTATTATTATTATTATTATTATTATTATTATTATTATTATTATTATTATTATTATTATTGTTATTATTATTATTATTATTATTATTATTATTATTATTATTATTATTATTATTATTATTATTATTATTATTATTATTATTATTATTATTATTATTATTATTATTATTATTATTATTATTATTATTATTATTATTATTATTATTATTATTATTATTATTATTATTATTATTATTATTATTATTATTATTATTATTATTATTTTACGAGCTATTCTAGTAATCATTTTTTTTTTCTGAAAAAATTGCATCCAGCCATTACATTGTGACTTGTTGACATGACCTCCATTTGGATTGCTACCATGAGAAAATAGCATTCTAATAGAGGATCAAATATATTGTATTGGAGATAATAGTAGGTGCGAATTATAAGAGTTGATTAGCATTATGATAGCGATAGGTAAGAGATATTTAGTGAAGTTGTGTATGATTGTATCTTAATTAAGACTACAAATAAGTGTCATATCATTGTACTCAAATACACAAGATTAATACAAATTATCTCTTTTATGAAATCCTTTATGATATTAGAGCTTTGGTAAGCTGGAATTAAACTCGCATCTATTCCAGAAATTATGCCTTAAATCTAATCCCTTATTCCAGCTTATACAGTTTTTTTTTTCCCCAGAAATAAACTCTTTCTATTTCCCAGAAATAAACTCTTTCTATGCCTCTCTATTCTAGTCTAAACCTCTCTATTCTACCCTTTATTCTTCTTATCCAACTCTCTCTCCACAGATCTATCTTATTCCCTCTAATCCCATATCCTATTCCTTTCTTCCAACAGATCAAGAAAACGAGAAAAAAGAAATAGATCATATATTAAATTTTGTTTGATTAAATTTTGCTAGATTAAATTTTGTTAGATTAAAATATTGAATGTTAGATTTATTTTATGTTACAATTAGTTTAAATTAAATTTATTTTTGTTAGATTTTATTGAGAATGTAAGAATTTAAATTGAATGTTGGATTTATTTTTGTAGAGTAATTTAAAATTTAAATTTAATGTTATATTTATTTTTGTTGTGACATTTAAAATTTAAATTTGAATGTTAGATTTAGTTAATGTTAGATTTATTGAATGTTAGTGTATTGCTAAAAATGTTAGATTTGTTTTGAATAGGTTAGATTTAATTTTTGAAATTTGGATTTTCTTTTAGGGTAATTATATCTTCCCCGTGCTTTCATCCCCCGTCTTATCCAGTCTCTAACTAACTAATTAATGTGGTCCCTACTAAATTCAAAAATCATCTTCTTATCTATTTCTCCTACCAGCCCAAAACAAGAGAGAGAAAAGCGAAAATGACACATCTAGTCAGAGACTCAATTTTAACTCCGATGAGAACTCAGGGGCAATCTCAGAGATGGTGCACTCGCGAACCCTAGCAGTGGATATCTCAGGCATCGCGTCTCGCTCCTCCTTTTTCTCCCAAAACGTTGGGATCTGTGTCGATTGATGGCGGAGATGAAGTGGTGTTGGTGCGTTCGTAGGCAAGGCGGTATCTGCTCTGTTCATCGAAAAGTCTCTTCTCTCTGGACTTCAAAACTTCTGTTTTTAAGAAGGATAAGGTCACTTTGCTGAATATGATGAATTATTTATAAATGGTGAAAAATCAAAGTGAAACACCATTAGTTGCTGACTTTTTGGAGGTGTTCTCTCAATGCTAGCTGTCTGACTCCTAGATTATATTTGTTGTTTCTTAAATTGAACTACTCAAATTTTGGTGCATAGAGAACAGATATTAGTGTTGTATCAAAATTGCATCCTATTAGATCATAGAATGTCCTTACACTCAGAACTAGATTGCAATTTTTTTTTTCAAAATTTCTTTTTGTCGATAACAAAATAGATCATAGTTTCTTTTTGTCGAAATTCTTCATACAATTATTTTGTTTTTCCTCGAAGGAATGTCTTGAATGGTGAAAGTTTGATTGTCGCAATGGAAAAATTAGTTGATTTGGGGATTTTGTGCACAAATCTTTTATTTGTACTTATTTGTAAAGACTAAAGCTTCAATAATGACTTGTTTGCAAAGAACAAAGCTTCAGTAATAGTGAATTAGACTGGTGCGTACTAAGTAGTAAGAAATAACATAAAAATCAAATTTTGAAAAAACATAGAGATGTATGAATGAATACTTGATATCTTAGGTATAAATATTTCAACGAGTATGAATAATTATATATTAATATTTTAGATATGAATACTTCAACTTATATGAATGAATACTTTAATGAAGTATTTTTTTTCCTTTTAAATATTTTTTTGTTTGTAAAATTTCAATTACATAATCTATAAAATTTGATAGATTATTTTTGTTTCGACAGTGAAACATGTAGCAACCATTTTTTTTCCAAAAGGTAAAACTGAACTAGAAAGCAATAAGCAATGTTCAATACTATTTGGTTGCTCTTGTAAAATTAATCGAGATATGTACATATGCTTGTAATACTCTTAATACATTAACTATTTACACTTGTACGACGGGAATGAATATTTTATCGATGAGGTATGAATACTTGTGCAACGGACAACTCAAAAATATGTCATCATGGAATGACATAAAAAAATAAAAAATAGAGGTATATGAATGAATACTTCAACGTGTATGAATGAATACTTGATATCTTAGGCATGAATACTTGTATGACAAGATATGAATACTTGTGTAATGGACAACTTGAAAGTATATCATCATGGATCAAATTTAAAAGATAAAATTGTGTACAAAACATTCGTAGTTTTAGATTTGCAAAATTTCACACATGTCATCAGAAATATTGTTTAGATTGAACGGAGAAGAAAAAATCACCTCTAAAAATGTGTGAAAGATGAATGAGTGATGTGTCTAGTTTTTGTATTTACACTTGCACGATGAGGATGAATACTTTCCCGATGAGTTATAAATACTTTCTCGATTAGAGATGAATATTTGTGCAATGGACAGCTTAAAAATATGTTATCATGGATCTTGTTTGAATATGTTAGATTTTATTTTTCAAATTCGGATTTATTTTAATAGGTTAAAAAGTTGGGTTTTATTCATTTTTTTTAATATGTGAAGTAATTAGATCTATTTTGAATAGGTTAGCTTTTATTTTTCAAATTCAGATTTATTTTTAATAGGTTAAAAAATTGGGTTATATTCATATTTTTGAATATGTGAATTAATTAGATTTGTTTTGAATAGGTTAGATTTTATTTTTTTAATTCGGATTTATTTTTAATAGGTTAAAAAAATATTATTTTTGTGAATAGCTTAGATTTTATTTTTCAAATTTGGATATATTTTGATTTTAAATGTTAGATTCATTTTTAAATATGTTAGATTTTATTTATAATGTTAGATTTATTTTTGAATAGATTAGATAATTAGATTTATTTTGAAAATATTATATTTTTTAATTTGGATTTATTTTGATTTTAAATGTTAGATTTATTTTTAAATAGGTTAGATTTATTTTAAAAATGTTAAATTTATTTTGAATAGGTTAGATTTATTTTTAAATATGTTACATTTTTTTTAAAATATGTTAGATTTATTTTTAAATAACCTATTTTCAAACTAACTAAACATACATTTGTAGATTTGGAGGGCAACATAAACAACTCAAGACAGTCTATAGTGTCTACTTGACAAAGAGAATCCATGGTAATTCTGGTACATCACCAAAACAGTTGGTATTAGAAAACCGACCCAAGGGTTGCACGTGCAAAAGAGTCTATACTAAAATTGTTTTGGTGATGTATTGGAATGACCCTGAATTTTTCAAAAACTATTTATTTTAAAGAAGAATTACCAATGAAGAATTGCTAATATAAATATTCATTTTAAAGAAGAATTCGAATTTATGCAAACGGACCTATTAACATTATTAATTCTAACCGAATTTATATTCATTAGTTTATTCATTAATTAATTCTAACCGAATTTATTCTATTAAGAATGAGTGCTAACACGACGGAATCTCAAACGCGAGCCCTCAGCCCGATTGCAGAGCCCTCAGCAGAATCTCGTATGCGAGCCCTCCCCTACTTCCACTCAAGAGATCTCGAGGAACTTATGAGAGAAGAAAACCTCGAGAACCTTCATGAAAAGTCCCAACAATGTACAAACAAAGAAAAAGGTGGATTTTTGCAATCCCTGTCACTAATATGGGAAGAGGAGCGAGATGTTCTGTTGCGCATAATGTTTGCAAGCTTTCCACCCTTCCTACATTAGTGGTTACCCGGCATGCACAAGGGAGGATATAAGGTTCAAGCATTTTATATACCCCCCTGTGCCTTAGAGAAGTCTAAGCAAACAGGCAAAAGAGAAAATGAAAGAAGCAGTGGAACTCTGATTCTAATTAGGATTATCTCGACGTTGTATTATTTTTACTTTCAAACGCGAGGTATCAGTTGCTAATTGTAATTTCCTTTACTTCAATGTTATTTTCTCTTCATTTATCTCAATTAGTTTTTACTTTCAAAAATTGAACATTTATGATTTTTAATTCACAACAAATGAAATTTTTATCTTTTGATTTTCTTATTTCGTTTTGTATATATGTATTATTTATTTTTATAGGAAAGATATAATTACATAAGCAATTAAAGTGGATATAACTATTTTTAAATTTCAACGTAAATGAACTACAAAAAAATATGAAATAAGAAAATATTATTATTTAAAAATTAATATTGAAAATTGTGAAGTATATATGTTCATAAAAAATAAAAAGATACGAGCAAGGATAATTAATCAAACTGAAAAGTGATCACTTAAAATAAATGAATTTTGATTACTTAAATTAATTAACCATGTCAAATGAATTTTAATTTATATTTTATTGGTTTATAAAGAAAAAAACAATAGAAAAAATGAACGTTTAGAAAATATATTATCAATTTAAAATGTAAACTAAAAATTTCGAGAAATAAATAAATTATGAAACTATATAATTAGAATGAGAATTTGAAAATAAAATAAAATGACTCGTGTAAAGAAATAAATAAATAGCTTTGTATTTAGCCGAATAAATATACAAATTTTCGGACAAATAATTTTTATATATAAGTTACAAATTTTATTTATTTAGGAATTATAAAGATGTTACTGGATAATTCTATGTATATATATACACACTATTTGATATTGAACTCTTCAGATTTTAAAAGTTGAATTATAAATACGTAAAAAAACAGAACTGGACTGCCCAGCCCCCCTACCCGAACCTCCTGGCCCCCGAACTAGAGACGGGCATGAGTATGAAGTGGACAGAACAAGGGTTTTCAAAATTAAATCCATGATGCCTGTGCCGTTGTACCTGTTTGCCACGGGTTTTGCCCAGCCAGGTCCAAGGTGTCCGTTTGCAAACCACTAGTGCACACTCATGATTTCATATCGAATCTGGTTTGCGGGCCAAGCAAAACAATTGTTTCACAGGACGAGGATACCTCATGTTGTCAACTTGAATATGGGCCTAACATTAGATCTGGTGTTTAAATTCCTTGAGTACGCTTGTCTTTTAATTCTTGCTGGGCTGAACAATGAATCTGGAGCTATCACTTGCCGATCCTCTTCAATTTCTCAATAAAAAAATCCTTCCAATTTCTTTAATTTCTAAGCCCAATCCTTTTCAGACTTGCAAACTGCCGGAAACAAAAGAAATAATACCAAGCTCCGGATCAATTCCTTACCTGCCCTTTTCTATCTCTTTGATTCAAGAACTCACACACCTATTTCCAAATCAAAATTTAAATCCCTTCAATTTCTAAAATCAAATCACCAAACCAAACGAATGCCGGGCTCCTTTTTTTGTTTTTTGTTTTTCTCTTCTTCTCTATCTACAAAATACTTCTAAAAAATGAGACGAGAGCTAAAAATTCTCTTAAAACCATATACTTGTCACAAAAACATGAGATATTTTCTTTTATTTTTTATTTTTTAAAGAGGACTCAAACGAGCCTATCGAGTATATGAAAGCATTCTTGAGTCAAAAGAGCTCCTTATTCTCTTCTATCTTTAAGTAGACCCGAATGATGATTCCAATCGCAAGAAAGGCATTGAGATATTGGTATTGATCTTCTTCTTTTTGGAGCAAGCTCAACATTGCTACCGCACCATGTTTTGCTTGAGGGGGCATAATAGAGGATCAAATGTATTGTATTGGAGATATTAGTGGGTGCGAATCATTGTAATGGTGGTAGGTAGAAGATGCTTAGTAGAGTTGTGTATGATTGTATCTTAATCAAGACTATAAATAGGTGTCATATTATTATACTCAAACACACAAGATTAATAAAATTTTTCTAGTTCGTACAAATCCAACAGTGTAGCAGTTGTGTGGGCTTTTAAGTCTTAACAAGTTGGCAAATGGATGTTATTATTAAAATTGGGCAACACATGCTCAAATCCTATTATTCATTTCATTTCCATCAACTCAGTAATTTGCGGCCATTTTTATTAATATTCCTAAAAAAAAAATTTAAAAATGCCCTTGTGTGGAATTTATTTTTATTCCCGCCCTGACCGCCTGGATCTCGGGCGGCCCAAAAACCCAACTGAGACGCTAGAACAACGGGCGGCCCATACAGCATACGAAACGCCCCTGGTTGTGGCGGCCCATATGGCATGTGAGGTGCCCCAGGGTGTGGCAACCCAAAGGTGAAGTGAAGCGCCCCACTACCCATGTTGTTATTCCGTGAGCCACCTTCTTCCCCTCCTCTCTGCCTCCATCTACTCCGTAAAAAAACCGAAAAAACTAAAAAAAGAAGAAGGAAGTGACGACCGACCCCTCTCTGCCTCACACCACACTCGTCACTACCTCGCACCTTGATTCGCTTCTCTCACGATCGAACAAGTGAGTTCTATTTTTTTGATTCGATTAGGGTTTAGGGTTTGGGTTGAATGTGATTCAGTTTGGTTCGATTCAATATTTAGGATTAAATGTGAATAATTAGTTGAATTGATTGAATTGGTCGAATTGGTTCGATTGGATGCTTGAATTGTGGCAATGACATGCTTGAATTGATGCTTGAATTAGATGGTTGAATTACTTGATTGCTTGAATTGGGTGCTTGAATTGCTTGAATTGGTTCAATTGCTTGAATTTAGGATTATGATTTATGGTAAAATTGTTTGAATGTCATATGGTTTAATTTAGGGTTTATAGTTGTGAATTGTGAATTACCTAAAAATTTAGGGTTTACGGTTCAAATGGTTAAACTGTTTAAGAATTTAGTTTTTGGGTTTATGATTTAAAAATAATCATATTTATTTTTTGAAAACTATTTTTGTGATAGTTCATGAAAAACATGTATATATCAATACAAAAGATTTGAAGTAGAACTAATTATTTTGAAGTATATCAATATTTGTTTTTAAAATTTAGGTCTGCAAATATTTTGTGCGATTTAAAATTTCAAAGAATTGCATGTATATCAAAATTGTGGACCATGCAAAACTCTAGCATTTTCTCTTTCATTGTATTCGTTTATGGCATCTGAATATAACAATGCAGTTTAGTTAGTAATATAATTAAAGCATAAATAAATTTTATACAATGCTACCTACCTGCCTTGCGCCTATCGGAAACAGAACGGCGAGCCCAATTTCCCGACTGTCGCCTACCACCCATCTCGTCCATGGTCATTACAATACGCTTGTGTCTCCTCCTTGCCTTTCTTATCCATCCTTCTGAAGGGAGTATTCTATCACCGACATATGGAGGCCACTCATGCTGATCAGGATAAGAATGGAAAGATCCACCCTAAGTGGCAGCAAGGTAATCAGTATGATACATGTCTGCGACATACTGATCCTCGCAGAAGTTTCTCACTCGGCATACCGCCATCACGTGACTGCAGGGTATGTGACTTAGCTGGGGTCCTTGGCATGTACAGGTTACCGTCCTGGCATCTCTGAATTTAACCACGTACTTGCAAGCCCTCTTGACAAACGCCATAGTGTTGTCTGGTTTACGGCTGGTAGGAACGTACTCATTTGGATTTTACACATCGAATTATGTTCCATCATTACCCATTGGGATCACGATCATAGTTGCACCTTTGTCCCTGTGTCGTCTTAGTTTCTCCTCCACCCTTGTTGAAAATGACTACTTCATCCTTATTAATTCTGCGGCCTTAGCATGCCATTCCTGAAACCAGGCATTTAACTTATAGAATGTGTCCTCTACAACTGCAGCCACAGGCAACATCCGGCTCTGCTTGAATACTGCATTCAGCGACTCGGATCCGTTGGTGGTCATAATTCTCCAACACCAACCTCCATAACAGGATTGATATATTTTCTCGTATGCTGGATCTTCGTTGACATTTGGGGGATTATTTTTGCCCACCTTCATTAAGTAGAGATTTGCCTTTGGCATGTACTATATAAAAAATAAGGAAATAGAATAATGTAAGTAAACAATTGTACTAAAAAAATTTGTTTTCTTAAAGTACAATAATATATGTAAACAATTGAAATACATGTATCTTTGCAAAACTGCAAGTCATCTCTACCACCTTCCTCGGCTTTTTCTTTCTGCAATTTCATCTAAATGTATAAGTAACCCACTTGTCGCCCCTGGTTACCTTGGAAAGGTTCTTCGCAATGTGTTGCATGCACAACCTGTGCACACACTGGCCAGTACGTGTTGACCAACCGTAATCTTCACGATCAAAAATATATTTTATTCCTTTGTGCTAGTCTGATATCACACAGAAAAACTTTCCTTCCCCAATCACCCATCTTCTTAAAAACTGCATAAAGAATCCCCAGTTCTTGCCGTCCTCTTTATGAACAATTGAAAACGCCAAAGGCAACAGCTAGTTCTCAGCATCATATGCACATGCTATGAGTAGCCTCCCCTCGTAATGGCCAGACATGAAGCATGCATCAATGCTGATAACGGGTCTGATGTATGACACAACTTCGATACAAGCACCAAAAGCCCATGCTATGCCCTTGAATTGTTTAGCTCCCTCTATTAGTACCCCGCCTTTATCAAAAAAAGGGCCATGTCATCGCTCATATACGGTGTCGACATTTGTACTTGTCATGACCTGGAGCAATGGTGCCAGATAGCCATATGAGTCCTTCCAACTACCGAGTATCCTGCAGATGGCAAGTTCACGACCTCTCCATAGCCTGTTGTATTTTGGGATTACATATTTGTATTGTGTTTGACGATTATAGCCACCACCTTGATGCTCATCGTTGGATCCAACTTAATGTCCTCCTCAATTGCATTGGCAATTAATGATGCCGTCAGCTGCGCATAATCTCTCCTTGTGGACGCAGACTTGCATATATGAGGTGGTTCACACTTCTTAATCATCTATGCTTCCCTTGAGCCTGCAGGGGTTGCAAAAAGGCAGAACTCGCAGCGCGGGTGAGTTCTACACAGCACAACTAACCTTGTTCGGTCCCTTTTATGTATTATACATTCCTAGTTGTTGTGAACATGATCTCATTGATTTTCTTTACAAGTTCATCTATGTTGGTATAAAGTTACCCTGCGGCAAGTTCGTGATTGTATTCAACACGAGGACCAAAGAAACTAATGTCTGCCTCTTCGAAAGCTGTGGTGTTGTTGAATTTGGCGACTGGATGCTTACTTCCTGACCTCTAATCGGGAATTTTTCTGCCCTGGATAAACCAGGTACATTTGCATCACCATCTGATAAGTCATCAGATTTCCAAACCCCTTGGTATTCATCCCCCGTTTCCATTTCTCTTTCTGGTATGGCATCAATAACATCAACATCAATATCAATATCATTTTGATTAATGGATACCGGTCCTGACTCTGGCATAGTTGGAAATCTAGGGATTATGGGTATCTGTCTGGGTGGTGGTGGTAACTCTTTAGTATTTTCTGGGGAGTTGTGGCCCTGGTTGTCATAACCGGGGCTGTGGTACCTCTAGCTGTCATAAGGGGATTGCTGGTGGTACTCCTGATGGTCATAAGGGGAGTGCTGGTGGTACTCTTGGTTGTCATAAGGGGAGTGCTGATAGTACCCCTGGTTGTCATAATGGGAGTGTTGGTGGTACCCCTGGTTGTCATACCCCGAATTGTCATGACCTGAAGGTCCAGCCCCAGCCGAACTTGAAGGTCCAGCCCTCGTCCGGGGAACCCTCTTTGAATATATGTCCATTACCGGGACCCCACAAGCCACAAATTGAGTATACATAACTCTCCACAAATTAGCATATATTATTGAAAACCTAACAAAGTAAGGTCTACAAATTGAGTATACACACGTGTAGCTAATTCGTGTAGTTGTCAATCCGTGTAGCCAATTCTATTTCATACCTGTTGGGGTTTACAGTTGTCTTTTCGTATATTAGCTGCTTCAGTTCCTGAAATGTAGTATTTTCATTAATCTCAAAGCCAAATGCGGCTTCTTTCGTGTAATGCACGCTATCTTCACCCCTTTCTAACTTACCGTCGACATACAGTGCAACTAACATCTCTTTTTTAACAAACTACATTAAAAAAATACAAGTATTATATGACATAATAACGAGTACGGTAATAAATGACTAATTGGAAAATAAAAAAAATAAAAAAAATTACAATTTTGTTACAGTAGGTGTACAATACAACTATAGTAAATTGTTATAGTACGTGCAACAGTAAATTGCTAAAGAAGATGTACAGTACGTGCAACAGTGACAGTAAATTAGCTACAGTAAATTTGCAATAGTAATGACTAATTATTACAATTAAAAAAGAATGACTAATTATTACAATTAAAAAATAATGACTAATTATTACAATTAAAAAATAATGACTAATTATTACAATTAAAAAATAATGACTAATTATTACAATTAAAAAATAATGACTAATTATTATAATTAAAAAAAAATACCTATTCACTCAGCTCCTTGTCTCGAGAGAAGTTCTAAAATCGCGAATTGGCAAATGCAGAAACGGGTTTAAATACACATATGGGGCACCAGGGGGTGGGGCGCCTCACAGGGCATATGGGGCGCCAGGGGGTGGGGCGCCTCACAGGGCATATGGGGGACTAGGTGATGGGGCGCTCCATGGGGAATTTGGGCCGCCTGAAGTTTTCACAAAATTTGAAGCGTCTTATGCCTAAAGTCCTCCCGTATCGTGAAATGGCACTGTTAGTCTACCGCATAGTGAAGCAAAAGGTGGTTCAACGAAATACCAAGCTCAACACAGTGGTGGCTCAAATCGACATAAAGTCAGGAGTCGATCACTTTTGCTTGCATATATACCGGTGGCACCGCAGTGATTGATGTTGTCGGGCGCACTCTAAGGTTGAGTGAATACGATGTAGAACCGGCAAGAATGACATTGCACTGATGGGGTAACACGTCGGCAAGTAGCATATGGTATGTGTTCGGGTACATGGAGGCAAAAAAGAGATTGAAAAGAAATGATAGGGTGCTTATGATCAGTTTTGGTTCAGGGTTCAAGTGCAACAGTTGTCTTTGGGAGGTATGTAGAGATCTGGGAGATGGTGATGTTCGGGAGGACTGTATCAAAGATTACCCCCCACAAATCCTAGTCAACCCTTAGAGAAGTATGCATGGATCAACGAGGATACAGAGGAAACTTTTGATAGGGAAAAACAGTTTGATGAATTTAAAAAATCGCCTTGGTAAAAAAAAAAACAACAACAACAATAAACCATAAGAGGATATGTGAAGTTTCAACAGATACAAATTTATTTTTACCACTGGAAAGTCATGCATTGATTAATTAGATAAAAAGTGATAGGTACACCGTACTTGCTCTAATAAATTACAAATCTACAATTTGTAGCTTGGAGATGATATTGACATTGTGTTTTTATGGTCCTGCAATATTATTGTCTGTCATATATTGAAGTATTTATTATTCCTTTAATTTTTGTTAGAGATGTATATTTTCCTTTATTCTTTTTTCTTTCTATATATATGTGTGTGTGTGTGTGTGTTTGTTTAAAATCAATATTGGAGCTCTCTGCAAAGATAACTTGTTTAATAATTTTTTGCTGTATATGTAAATATGTAATATTTATGGAGCTTCAAATTGCATATATAGTCAACGAGCCTCTTTTGTTTTAAAAATTGCCTACATTTTATGTTAAACATTAGTAGACATAGCAGTTTTCAAAATGAAATGAAGCAATTTTTTTAAACTCTAAAGGGATAACTCTAATTAAAGTCTTAACCCTTAAAGCAACTTTTCCCTATTGAAGTACTTGGCCAAGCATGTCTAATCATATCTTCCTGTAACAAGATACAGAATTTGCAAATGTTATCAGAATACTGTGGATGGCTACAACGTGTAGCGTCTTAATTATGTCTCTTTCAATATTGTTGACATTGTGGATAAGTGTTATTGCTAAGGGAGCATCTAGCTATCTCCCTGTAACAATTCTCTATTTCATATCTCAGTCATTAACTACTTCAATAGCTACTAACTATTTAGGGGGATCACTTACTATTTTGGTACCACATAATATTTGAAAGATTTTATAACTGGTGCGCTCAAGTATTTATCTATAATGCATCAAGTATTAATCTATAACACATTAAGTATTCACACCTAATATATCAAGTATTTTAAAAAAAAAAACCGGACACGTTTTTAGAGGTGATATTTTTTCTTCTTCGTTCAATCTAATCAATATTTCTGACAATCGGTGAGGATTTTGCAAATCTAAAATCACGAATGTTTTTGACATAATTTTATCTTTAAAATGAGATCCATGATGATATACTTTTGAGTTGTCCGTTGTACAAATATTCATCCTTACCAATAAGGTATTCATTCTCGTCGTGCAAGTGCAAATATAAAAACTGGACACATCACTCATTCATCTTTTACACATTTTTAGAGGTGATTTTTTTTCTCCGTTCAATCTAAACAATATTTCTGACAATCTATGAGAAATTTTGCAAATCTAAAACCACTAACACTTTCTACACAATTTTATCTTTCAAATAAAATCCATGATGACATACTTTTGAGTTGTCCATTGCACAAGTATTCATCTCTTATCGAGAAAATATTAATCATTGTCGTGTAAGTGCAAATATAAAAACTGGAACATCACTCATTCATCTTTTATACGTTTTTAGATGTGGATTTTTTTTCTCCGTTCAATCTAACCAATATTTCTGATAATCTGTGAAAAATTTTGCAAATCTAAAACCATGAATGTTTTCTACATATTTTTATCTTGCAAATGAGATCCATAATGACATACTTTCGAGTTGTCCATTGCACAAGTATTAATATCTTGTTACGCAAGTATTCATACCTAAGATATTAAGTATTCATTTATATACATTGAAGTATTCATTTCTAAGATATCAAGTATTCATTCATATATCTCTCTCTTTTTTTAAAATTTATTTATATGTTATTTATTTAATACGCAGTGGCCTAATTCACCATTAATAAAGCTTTGTTCTTTGTAAAACTCGCTACTTCATAAGGAATGAGAACATAAACATGAAAGGGATTAATTGCATATACATATACAAAATTATTTTGATACGATCGACAGTGATGGATTTGACCCGGTAAAGACGTGCTCTAGTATTCATTCCTACACATTGAAGTATTCATTCATACACTTTGAAGTATTCATTTCTGGCAGAGGCGTGCTTAATTGAGATGGAGTGCCGGATGATCTCCAGCAGAACGTTTGCTGGAGCGGGAGCAGCAGGCATAGAGGGAAAAAATTGAGGCGAAAGTGCAAGAGGGAGGGAGTTTATTGTATTTACCATTTTGAGGTGGGAGAGGGAGGGGAGCTTATCGATGGAAAAACGGAGGCAAAGGAGGAGGTGAGAGAGGGAGGTAGAGGCGAAGGTGATGTGAGGTGAGGTGAGGTGTGGAAGGCGAAGGTGAGGAGAGGGAGGTGGGAGAGGGAGGCGGAGGTGAGAGATGGAGGTAAAAGAGAAAAATGGAGGTGGAAGAGAAAGGGGGAAAGAGAAAATAAATAAATGTTGTTAAAAATAGTAGTTATAGTTATAGTTAAAATAGAAAGTTAGTTGAGAATGAAATGAGGATGGATAAGTGGGGAAAATTATAATTACTCTATTACTAAATATCAACTTTCCATTTCTGAAATAAGCACAACTAGCCCGTGGCTACTATCTAAACTGGTAAGATATTTAAATTCTAGAACATGGAATTCAAGACCACTATACAGTACTTTTTTGTCAAATGCTACATTCTATAATATATATATATATAGAGTTAGGCTGTGGCGCTATGGATAACATAGTGGCCTCCCGTGCTACGGCTCAATATTCAAGTTTTCAAAATTCAAACGGTCGATACGAACCGTTCATTGTTTAATCCATATTGAAATGTGCTTGGAGACCAAATTTTACATTTTTTGAAATTTTTTTACTATTTATTAAGCATTTTTGAAACCACTGTTTTCCAGTGGTGCAGAATTTTAATAAAAACAGCAATTTTGAAACCATCTTAATAAATAGCAAAAAAATTCCAAAAAATGTAAAATTTGGTCTCCAAGCACATTTCAATATGGATTAAACAATGAACGGTTCGTATCGACCATTTGGATTTTGAAAACTTGAATATTGAGCCGTAGCACGGGAGGCCACTATGTTATCCATAGCGCCCCAGCCTAACTCTCTCTCTCTCTATATATATATATATATATTTTACGAGCTATTCCAGTATTCCTACATTTGGATAGAAGGTGAAGTTTAATAATAGCAAATGAGAATAAAAAATAAATAGTGATTTTCAGATTAGTATAAAAATGGTGTTATTCTGATTAGTAAAAATGTTGTTTGAATTGTATATTTGGAATAGTAAATATATAGCTGTAACCAATAAATAATAGTGTTAACAAGGTGCTAATTAAGAGAAAAGATAGGCAAGTGCAGTCTCAAATGGATTGTCACGATGTGGAGATAATAGAAGTGATGTAAATTTTATAATTTCGGAACTGTATTAGCGGTAATCCAAATATTTTTTTCTCTCTTCATAGTTTTGAATAGTAGTTATTACAACATTTACCAGGAATAGAGAATAACAGCTATTCTAACTATTCCAAATAACAAAAATATTGTTTGAATGCACATTACTATTCCAAATAACCCTCTATTCTTGTTCTGAAAAAATTGCACCCAGCCATTACATTTTGACTTGTTGAGCTGACCTCCAGTTGGATTGCTACCAGGAGAAAAATAGCAGTCCGTACAAATACAACTGTGTAGCAGTTGTGTGGGATTTTAAGTTTTAACAAGTTGGCAAATGGATGTTATTATTAAAATTGGGCAGCATCAGCACAGGCAAGTATCGAATATATATATATATATGTTGAGGAGGGTTCAAATGCCTCTATTTTTTGTGCCTCCACCATGTTTTTATTTTTAAAAACTTAAATAACTCAAAATTTAAAACTTAAAAGTCAAAATAAAACTATTGGATATGATTTATATCATTTTATCTATGCACTTGTAGAAAATTATGACATTTCAACTTTGTTTTAGTTATAATTAAGAGCTTGTAAAAACGTACTAATGTGAATAATTTCTAAATGTTGATTTTTCAACTAATTGATTCATATGAAAAAGAAAACCGAAATGTGATAAAATGGCATAAATCACATCTAACGGTTTTATTTTGAAATTTATAATTTAAATTTTGAGTTATTAATGTTTTGAAACTAGATGCATGGTGGAGACACAAAAAATGAAGGCATTTGAACCCTCCTATATACAAGTTGGCAAATGGTTAGTTCAGATCTATATATGTTACCCCGATACATCTACCCAGACCTTATACCAATAACTGATATGTATTGGATTATTGATAGGGGCGGAGGCAGGAAGTGTTATAGGTGGGGCAAAATTTTCAGACTGTAACAAAAAAAAAAAAAATCAAATAAAAGGTCTATAAGTAGTATTTTATGAAAATTGGATTCTGTTCATGTGTACAAAAGAACAACAACAAAAAAAAAAGTCAGACTATGCCTTCAGAGGACAAGTATTCACTAGCATTGTCAGTTACAACCTCTTAATCTGGATTCCTCAACTGCTGTATGGGAGAAAGAACAATTAACAATTTTTGAATGAAAAAGTATATGCAAGAGAGTTTACAGGAAAGACGGTGAAGAAGTGTCAGAATGAAGGAACACAGTACACAGAATTCAATTTTGTACAGATTTGACTATTTTGCCCCTGACTTGCGCTTAAATTTAGAACCAGCATGAAACTCAACTGATGGACTTGAATTGAGGGTAGTTTCGTAATCATATTGACAATGGCCTTGTATTCTATACCACTGTCAGGTTTTTTTTTTTTTTTTTCCAGATTTCACAAACAACCTCCTAGACTAAAATGTCCCAGAGAAAAGTTATCATAGACCAAATAGTAAGCAAAAAAAAAGGAATCCGATTTCTACTAGATGGTCCTTTATCCCCCCCCAGATACGAGTGAGATTTTCTGAGATCACAGGGTTGTATATGCAAATTGTTCCTTTCTTGCTAATTGGGTGATATCAGTAATAAAAAACTGTTATATTGATCAAATGCAATTGGTATGACAACCAATCACGCCGTGTTTCTTGATCTATTCCTATTAGTTTTTGTAATATTGTTTCAGAAACTTCTTTTATTAGAACAAAAAACCCCAAGAGATTTACCATCATTGGAACAGATACCAGTAGAAACCCGAGCTTCCTTGAACCCCTGGTGTTCAGTCTTTGTGTAAATTCCATGAAATCAAGGGGTTTTAAGGAAATACTAGGGTTGCATTTTCTCTTTATCAATTTAGCATTTTGTTATTTTAACAGTTGAAGTATATGCCTGGATATTGATGCAAATAAACAAGTCTTAACTAATTAGCAGAAAAAAAAAAAAAAGTGACAATACTAACAAAAAATTAAAGCAACACAGAGTGACAAAGCATAAAAAAAAGGTTAACTGTAAAATTTAAGTGAATAAATCATAGGCCCAATATAAATTATTTTTTTAATCTAAACCCAAGTCCATCAATCAATTTCAAGATTTGAAGAACATCTTTCAAAAGAATTTTCTTCATTGTAGTATTAAACATTTTGGGCCCAACTTTAAGATAGGCGTCTACATGTTAAAAAATAATAAATAAATTAGATGGGCCTATTTTACACATGAGTTGTTTTTGTTGATCCATTTAATTGTGTAGTTCATCTACCAATTGGAAACATAAACATGACATGTTGAGATGCAATTACAAACAAGCCTCGTAGGATTGTAGAAAGAAACACATTCTTAAAGTAATATTATGTTGTATATATGTTGGTACTTTAATTCTGTATATATGTTTCATGCATATGAAATTTCAAGACCTGGATTGGATTTTAACGAAGGATAATTAATTATGATTTCCAATATACTTTTTGTACCCAAAAAAAATCCGTCTTGCATTGTCGTATCAGATTTCTTAACTTGTCCTCCTACTGCCTTTTTTTGATATTTTAATTTCTTTGCTCAAATTGCAAAGAGAATAAAATTGACTATCTGTGAGGGTATACTGACAAAAATGTGTTTTTTCTATTAGTGACGTCACGAATGCTCTGTGATAAGCATAAAATATATACACTTTTGACTAGAGTTTTATATTAATAACTTGACCAAATTCCATGCATTTAATTTAGTTTAGAAATATACCAAGAACCAAGTTACTGTCGTTTGCTTATTTTATTTGTAGTTTTGGAGCATTCGCAATCATTGGAACGGTATATAGGGCATTTGTGTGACCGTATCCATTTTTGAAAAAGCCTCAATCGAAATAAACAAAAACCAGCCAAGTCAGAGAGGTTATGCGGCCTAAAGTGCAGCCCGACCAACCCGCACACCTCTCAAAAATATCAAATGACAAGCACAGAAGATGGTGCGACCACCCCTGCCCACACCCCTAACCGCACTCCTCATCAGATGATCCCCAAAAAGACATAGAGCTCCTGAGGCCAATAGTGCGGCTCCCCTAGCCCACACTCCCTGCTCAAATCTCAAAAAGACAGAGTCTCTATGTGGCTGAAGCTGCAGCCTCCTCTGCCCGCATCAGCCCCATCTCCTACATAGCGTAGCCGCCTGTGTAGCCTCCCTAGGCCGCATTATGGACCACACCAGCCAAATCTTTGACATATTTCTTACATTAATTATGCTATCTTTGCCTGATTCACTTTCAGATTGTGCTTGAATTCTTTATAAGTCACGAATTTGGTTATAAATGTTATACTAAATGCATTTGAATAAGAGAATGACATCTTTGGATGCACCGTTAATCACTACAAAACTGAAAATAAATACGATTAAAAAATAAATAGATGAGTTTAGAGAAATTTGACATGCGGGGTGATAACAGAGTTTGGCAAAACAAAGGCCTATGTCTCCAGTGAGTCACAACCTCTTCTAGGTGCACCTTTCTATACCCAACGAGAAAGGTATACAACTTATGAACTGATGAGCCCTTACAACCAAGGAAAGTTACACGGCCAACTAGAGATGAGAGCCGGCGAGCCCTTAAAACCAAAGGAAGTCACGCGGACAACTCAAGAAGAGAACGAAGTCTCTAAATCAATGTTAGTGAAGTGAATTTGAGATTGTTTAAGGGATATTGAAGTAATAAGCTCTCATAACAATGGAGGAACTCAAGTCCACAGAAAATAAATTTTTGCAATGTTAAGAGTGACTGGGTTGAGTGGGGAAGAGATCCCACAACTCTAATTATAGAGACACCTCCAGAAAGAGTTTTTTGACTTAAAACGTTACAACGTTTAGTTCAAAGTTCGAAATTTAGGATTTTCTTTTTCTATGAACTTTTGTAAAACGTTACCAATTATTGTAAAATGTTATGTAATATTTTTCCATGTAAAAACTTGATCAAAAACATGAATTTTTTGAAGTTTAAATTTAATTAAAATGTTACAAACTTTTTAAAATGTTACACAACTTTTCAAAAATGTTATGTAACTTTTTAAACGTTATGGCAATATTTTTTATTATTTTGACTTTGATCAAGTTGTTTCACAGTGTTTTCTTAAGGTATAATTATTATAACATTTTACAAACGTTACCAATGTTTATATCCTGTTGAAACAATATCAAACACACTTTACTAAGTTTAAAACATTACAAATTAAATTCTTGATAAATGTCTTCATGATTTCTTCAATTGAACCTGCATAATTCTAATGTTATAATTGTTATTTAGAATCTTGTTTGTTAGAGAATAACCTTATGTTCCTCTTCCACCACAAAACCCACACTCCTGTTGTCCACACCACATTTGTTCGCAGCTGAGCCTGTCGAGCTAAACCTGGTTGAGCCACAATCCCATCTATTACAAATAACTCCTTCCGGATGAAAATGAATATGGTAGTGCGCAAGGAAGCTCTGCTAGAACCTTTTAGTATATGGACAACTCCACATAATAATGTGATCGCTAAATTTTGTTGATGAGGAGTCGCATATATAGCTGATAGCTCGTTTGGACTGAGCAACCATGGGTCACTTGAACTTCTTGGGTAAGGATCTTTTTATTCAACATCAGCCATACGAAAATGCGAATTTTTATTGCGACCCAAATTTGTATGTATTTATGCATTTTATAATTATATGTACAACTGAATTATAAATTAAGCATTCTAGATATATCGATAAAGAAAAAGGTCGATCCTTATTTAGCTGGTAACGTGCAAAACTTTAACAGCAAAATTAATTCATGTAACTAATTTTGGATTTAATTGACATTAAATTCCCGCACATTTTGGATTCAAGTATATTCTGACTCGTCATTACATTCGTGTTAACAATTTTTTTCCTGTGGATTTCATACTTCCATCTGTATGTTCCACACTTGAGATAATCGGAACCGAATATACTGTTTTTCTCTAAAAAAGCAGCGGAACCGGTTCCGAGTGAAAATGGACTCACATCACACTACTTGTAGTTGCACATTTGCAAAAACATTGAACTTTTTTTATTTATGACAATCATCACCCTCATAAAAAAAATAGTTTTTTGTTAATATTGTCCACAGTTTAATTTGATGAGTTTCTGAAAAAAAATATTATATAAATTTAGAAAACAATAACATACTGCATGAAATCTAAAAATTATAAATAATAAACAATAATCTTTACCGTTTGAAATTATAGTTTTATGAAAAGAGAGGTAGCACGGTTAGATAGAAAAAAAATAATCTTATAGGATTGTTGGTTATTGACAGATCGAGAGTTTAATTCTCCCTTAGAGCATCTACATCCCTGAAACTCTTGGAGTTTCTAATCTGATGTGGCAGTTTCTAAACCAGTTTCAGGGATGTAGATGGGTTTCTTATTTAGCAACTTTGCTTCAAAGTTTCTTAATAAGAAACTGTTTATAAACTCTGACATGGCCAAATAATTTGCTGAAATTCTTTTCTCTTGTAATTTATTTGCTGATGTGGCAATTAAGAAACTCTAATTTTGAGTTTCAGGGATGTGAGGGTTTAGAAACTTTCAGAAATAATATTTCTAAAAATTAGTTAACAGTTATTTAGAAACTCCAAGAATTTCAGGGATGTAGATGCTCTTACAACTTTGCAACTTCAAGCAATATATTATTTATCTCAAACTTAAAAAATTACAGATATACAGTTCTATTAAAAAATAATAATTTTGAGGGAAGGAGAAAGGTTTTGCCAAAAATAATAAGTTAAGGGTTGGGGTGGCAAGCCTTGAATGAACAATTAATTTTTTTTAAATGAACTTGGTACAAGCCAAATGAAGCCAAAGGGTACCTGAGCTGGATTTGAATTGAAACTGTCTCGCATTATCTGGCAAATGACTATGCCATTAAATTGATGCCTACATTTTTGGCATCTATCAATTTAATTTCGTATGAACAGTCATCTTCATAGTGTTTAATTTGTTTTGGGGTTTATACAAGCAAATGAGCAATAGTCATCTCATGATACCAATTGTTGCATACTTGCATCAAAGCTAGCTGGTGAAAATCTATTCTTTGCTTGTATTAATACAAGTAATTAAACAGTGTTAGTTAATTGGAACAATATAAAACTTGAATGATAACAAATCAAAATTAAGTAATAAATTCATGATTTAGAAATTATTTAAGTGGCCTTCCTACAAAAAAAATAAGTGTGGTCACGAGCATTTTCTGCAGCCGACTTAAAGCGGGCCCACATTCGGCTAGATAATAATTAAAGGCAGCCCATGGTATCATTTGCATGCTCTGTTTGTAGTTGTACAGCCAGCTCTGATTAATTGTGGAGCAGGGGATTTACAGCCAACATTTTTAAATCTCCACTAATCTCAATAATTGTGTAGGTTTAAACTAAAGCAGGGGAGCCTTGCCCTTGTATTTTACATTTTTTTTTACCAGAAAAATGTGAATCATCTGTGCGGATCTTACCAGAAAAAATGTTTGGAAACATGGTATTTTGTTAGCTTTAATTACAGTAACTGTACAAAAAGTAGTGAACATTTTTTTTAAAAAAATTGGAAAAGGAGTGAACATTGTAAACTATTTCAGCAGAAAGAGCCGTTGAGTTCTGTTTTTTTTTTTTTCTTTCATGCAAACTATTTCTGTACCGACTCTGTCATTTCTGTAATATTTGGACCTGTCAGAAAGATATATTACCAACAAAACAATACCAAATCGATTTATTAGAAATAAACTAAAAAGTTGAGGAGGACCACAAGTGTTTGTCAACCTGGAAAGATTTTCAAACAGTGTAAAATGAGAGAAATAGAAAATATTATAAAATTCCGGTTCATCTAAACATCAAAATTTTAAGTTACTTTTTCTCTTTCCTTTTATTATTTGATAATATTTTATATAAATAAAAAATTCTGGTAAAATGAATATGGTACTTGGTTTCAGCACATTTGGATTTTGCACCATGCTTTTGGTTAGGCAACATCTTTTTTCAGAAATTAAATTCTAGAACAACCTTTCCCTTTCACAAATCTAATCATCTTATATTGACATAAAAGAGGCACCAAAATTATGATTAGCATGACATAGAGACAAAAGTACCAACAGTTCTGGTACCTGGTTATATATCATCAGGACTACCGTACTGGTAAATTATGATCAGCATGATATAGAGGTAAAATATACCCAAATTAAGAAAAAAAAATATGTAGAGAAATGTTTCTAAAAATGCCTAACAAAATATTTGTTTTGTACTGACAGATTCAGAACCATCTTGAATTAGACAATTTCTAGGTTGAACCTCAAATTTGAAATATTTTCTCAAATAAGATCTTTAATTTTTCGCAAATAACAAAAGAAGTTTCAGAATCTCTTTCCTAATTGCACCAATTAGGTGAAAATATATATTAATTCCAGCTGTTTTCCAGATTTCATTAGCATCTCAATCAACCATTAATTACAAATATAATTTTCAAGCCACACATTATGTAGTACCGTGTGGATAATATAATATAGTTTAATTAATCAAGATTCAGACATATAACAAGACACCACCAAAAAATAAAAGCAAAATGAAGGTCACCTTAATTTCATATGGATTTGTTATACTTATTTAGGCTTTGTCAAATTTACAGGTGATTAATTAATTAGGTGTCATTTTCCATGCAAATTAATTATTGTAACGATCATGCATGATTGTGTGTTCTCTCACGCAATTTCCATTTTGCCAAATGAATAAGAACACCACCCTGAATACATCTCTGTATATAAAAGTCTGAAATTTTTTTATATACCATAATAAAAAAATAAATAAACCAAAACAGTTATGTTTTGGAGGAATTCCACATTTATTTAGGTTACAAAGCCAATCTGTGGCCCCACTTAGCGGGCCACAAGAGGTGTTTTGGGTTGTTGTAACATGCACAGTGAGGCCGTAGATTGGCTTTACAGTCCCCCCCCCCCCTCTCCCAAATGGGGCTGCAGAACCAATCTGTGGCTTGGATAAATGTGAAATTTCCCCAAAATGGGGGTGTTTTGGTTTTTATATTTTATTATTATGGTATTATGGTATTTAAAAAAAATTCGGTATAAAAGTTGCAATTAAATCCAGTTATTTATGTGTGATACAATCAAATCATCCTTGCATGTAACATTTAATTACCAATATTTCCACAAATACAGAGATAATCCAATTACCATATCTCAAGTTGCAGACATATCTAACTTCAATCACAATTACTTTCAATTATCCTTAACAAACAAATTTAATTAATTTCACACTTCGGTAACAAAAAAAAAAAGAAAGAAAAGAAAAACAACAACAACAACAAGAAACTCTCAGTTGTGTTACCTTTTCAAAGATTCCATCCTCTCTTCACGATTAAAAGTCTCTTCAGTATCTTCATTGACCCATCCATATTTCTCCAAGTAAGGATTAACTAGGGTTTGTGGGGGATAGTTTTTGATACAATCCTCCCAAACATCACCATCTTTTAAGTCTTCATTCACCTCCCACATGCAACTGTTGCACTTAAACCCGGCACCAAAGCTTATCATTAGCACTCTATCCCCCTTCCTCAGCCTCCTTTTCGCCTCCATGTACCCCAACACGTACCACAAGCTACTAGCCGACGTGTTGCCCCATCTATGTAACGTCATTCTAGCCGGTTCTACATCATACTTGCTCAACCCCAATGCACGCCCAACCGCTTCAATCACTGCCGACCCACCAGTGTGCAAACAAAAGTGATCGACCCCTGACTTGAAATTGATTCGGGCCGTTGCGGAATTTGATTCAAGTTTGGGCTTAATTACCAATTGCTTGACTGTTCGGTACATGTACAGTGCAAGTTCGCGGTAAGGTAGGATTTTAGGTGCAAGATGTTTGAGATTTTCTGCGAATGCACGGACTGCGGCTTTCGGTAAACCCTTGCTTAGGTGGAACCCTACCCGACCCACGTCATCCTCCTTCTGCATCGCACAATTGTGTGCATCATCATTCGCCCCAATGTGAGTCCGAACAAGGCACTTTAGGATCATCTTCGCTCGGGACCGCATTGCCGGGTTATTCGTCAATAGCAAAACACACCCGCCTGATCGAAAAAGACAATTACCGAGCATCATCGATTTGTCATTGCCAGAGTACCAATTGGGGGTGATTGATTCTGAGGTGACAACCACTGCTAGGGTTTTCTTCCCCGATTTGAAAATGTTTCTCACCAAGTCGACGGATACTAAGCTCGCGCTGCACCCCATGCCGGAGAGGTTATAAATCTTACAATCCTCCCGCATTTTGTACCGTTTCAAGATTCTGGACGCAAGGGATGGAGCAGGGGAGAACATGGAGATGTTCACCACTAGTACATCCACATCACGTGGAGAGATCTTTGTCTTTGTGAACAAATCGCCGATCGACACGTTGAGAAACTCATCCATTTCAAGCATGGCATCATCAAAAGTCGGTGAATCCTCGCGGCCTTCTATTATGTTCCTCGGGCCATATGTATCTTCCCCTATACCTGAGTTGACAATCACCTTGAGCAAGAACTTGTATTCAGATAAACCAAGTGTTTTGTTACGTTCAATGATCTGACCACTCGTCTGAGTGGTGATACGCCGGTCTGAAGCCGGTTTGAAGCACACATAGTCTATCAAGTAGCAATTTGTGTAAAGTTTGAGGTAGTAATGCTTCAAAATGAGGTAGAGAGAGAAGAAGAGAAGTAGGGTTGTGAGGGTTGCCAAAAATTCCATTCTTTTCTGCCTTTTGTATCTCTTGTGTGTGTATTTCTTGTGTTTGCTTTTTGAATTAAGTGAAAAGCTATTAGAGTGTGTGGGGGAAATGAGAAGGGGAGAGAAGGTGTAAATATAGAGAGAGAGAGAGAGAGAGAGAGAGAGAGAGAGAAGAGAGAAGGGTAAGTGAAGAAGAAAGTGAGAGTAAATGCGGTCGCAATGCTTCCAACGACCAACTAATTAAGTAGGTCACATGGGAATTGATCTTGCAAAATAATTTCAAAGAATATTGTTTTCTAAGTCAATAATCAAGGAATTTAGGATATTGTTAGGCCCCATTCATCGTCCTTTTTTATTTATTTGTTCTAGGCTGTAAGTGCAACCAATGCATGTCAATTTTTTTATTCGTCCAACTCAAACTGAAAAAGACCATCATTTAGGGTTTATATAATTAATTAGATATCATATTTTTGTTAATCAAACAAATAATTAATTATTGGACCCATAACATTAATGAAATTTAATATTAACTTTCTTATGTTTGTTTTGTCTCGACCTCCTTTTCCTCTTCAAAATTTTTATTTTTTCATATTAATTAAGATTTTAAATAGCAATTATTGCGTTATAGCGAAAAGGCTAAAAAAAAACTATTGTGAATAGCGGAGCCATAGCAAAACCTGTCCTACATAGTATTTTTTTTAATTATATTTTATATTTTTACTCATTATCAACAGTATCTAAAGTTTCATAGAGCAATAAGTAACACAAAATTGATTAAGAAGTTAAAATATTTATATTCAACCCGTACAAAGTTCAAATTACTATTCAAAATATTTTTAATAATATCATAAACTATATATTTTTTTCATTCAAAATAATCTAAGAATCATGACATAAATTATCTATCTTTTTCTATTTAAAAATAAATTTAATCTGGATCTTGAAAAAAATTGATCTTTAAAATAAAATTTCAATTTGGACATTTAAATAAAAGTCTATATAGCATAGCATGTAGCGCAAATAGTAAACCGCTATTACCGCTATAGCGGCCGTAGCTAAAATAACACATATATTTTTATCTTATAGCTTACTTAGCGTTCAAGGTACGAAAATGCTATAGCGCCGCTATAACCGCACTATTTAGAACACTGATTAATATCAAATTATTAAAAATGTTAGAGAACTAAAACAAGCTCATATGACTTGATTATGTTTTTATTTATTTTTTAATTTTTTTTTAAATTGTATATTGCCTATCAAAAGTGTACAGTATTCGATATAAATATTTTATGATTCGATTGTATAAATAAGTTCTTATTGGTTTCATTAGATTGAAGCTATAGGCTAGTTTAGTCATTTCACAATTTATGTCGTTTAATAAAATCTAAGAACAAAAAAAAAGTAAAGGTAGCATAATTGGTTAAAAAAAAGTTAAGACAGTTGATTACTCAAAGATCGAAAATTTGATTCTTCTCCACGATTTCACAATCAATGCAAAAGTACGACATAAATTGTCCTATCTATAAACATATATGAATTGGATATATAGTTTGTAACTTTATTTTAATTAGGTATGACTTATGAACTAAAAATATATTTAAGAAATTATATAAAATTCAACCAATCCAATTAATATGTACATCTCTAATTCAACCTAAAGCAGAAAGAAATTTTGTAATTTATGCATGTTTTAAAGTGAACTTTCTTGGGTTCACATTTACACACTTTGGTTGTGAATTAAATCATGCATTTACGTACCCCACCTTTCATTTGACAGCTGGTGCATGACAGTGGTCTCTCTCTCCGTGTGATTTTGGATTCATTCTAAAAGTCGAATCTAAGTTGGATAATATCTCAGAATAAGTCGAGCCGCGTCGAGTAGCTGAGTAAATTACAAATCGAGTTGAGCCAATTTATTGGTGCTATGAACTATGTAATACAGATCGATCAGAGATTATTTTTATTAATATAGTGTGGTGAGTGCCACTTGTAAATTACGAATCGATCAGAGATTATTTTTATAATATTTGTAACGGCATGCATGGCTGACATATATATATATATAATTGTTTTAGTTAGAGTTATTATGTCTTCATAAGAAAGGAAGAGCAGTGAACCTTAATTCTTAAGTTCACATTTAGAGTTTGGTTGTGGATTAAACCATGCATGCATGGACTTCAATTTCATTTGACGTACAGCTGTCGTCCACTCTCTCTCTCTCTCTCTCTCTCTCTAAAGCCGTGTGATAGATATATTATATATATGTATATTGGATTCATTCCAAAAGTCAATAATCAGGTCTTACTAAGTCAAAGTCCAGGAGGTGCTTTTTGGTGCTGCTATCATTTTTCAACCAGGCATAACAGAAAAAGGCTGAAATTTATGCATTTCAGTGTTTTATTTACTTCCACTTGCAGGAATAGAAAAATCAGGCTGAATTTTACCGTCGTCGGAATTTATATTCAACATAAAAAAAAAAAGTTAACAATGGTAACAAGCCATTGAATGGAAATTATTGATATATTTTATCTATGATTTACAAAGGGAGTGTAAGTAATAGAATACAAGCTGATATTGTATCAGGCTAGTTAGCTAAGTGGTAGTTGAGTGGCATTATTGTAACTAATTTTGTTATCAATAATTAGTAGCATTATTGTAACAGAATTAGTTGAGTGGCATTAGTCTGTGATCAATATATAATAATAATAATAATAATAATAATAATAATAATAATAATAATAATCAATAATTAGCAGTGTTTTAAATAGCGCGCTATAGCGGCGCTATAGCGTTTTTCTCCCATAAAAGCTATGGCGCTATGCCCAAATAGCGCCACTATAGCGCTGCTATTTGGGTATAGCGCAATTTTTTCAACCCGGCCGCTATAACGCGATAAACGCTATTTAAATCATTGATAATTAGCATTAGTCTGTGATCAATATATAATGAATAATTATATTGATCTCCTCACCCCTGTCTCCCCATTTAACCCCGCACTCTCTATCTTCAAATTAACTTCTTAACTACCTTTTATCCCCGCATTAATTAACAATCCCCACATTAATTATACTGTCCTCTAATAACAATCTCCGCATTAATTATACTATCATTTAATAACAATTCCCGCTAATAAATATTTATCTATTTATTGACGTTCAAGAAAGTATTTATCATTGTTCTGACAAGTATTTATCCTTATGTCTGAGAAGTATTTATCATTGTCCCTGATACGATAATACTTTGATTTAATTAAACATTACTTATTGACAAGTTCAAGAAAGTATTTATCGTTGTTCTGACAAGTATTTACGATTTTATATGGAAAGTATTTATCATTGTCACAGATGTTTTACTGTAAGTTGCAATTATGTCTGAGAAGTATTTATCCATGTAACATAAAATATTTATTATTATGTCTGAGAAATATTTATAATTGATATTTTACTGAAAGTTGCAATTATGTCTGATAGGTATTTATCCATGTAACATATAGTATTTATCAACGTCTCATAAAGTATTTATTCTTATGTCTGAGAAGTATTTATATTAATATTGTACTGAAAGTTGTAATTATGTCTGATAAGTTTTTATCTATGTAACATGAAGTATTTATCAATGTATCATAAAATATTTATCTTTATGTCTGAAAAGTATTTATCATTGGGTGAGGTGATAGTTTATTTAATGACCCCCAATTGTGCGGGGACAATCTAGAAAAAAAGGAAAATTTGTGCGGGGATAAATGACAAGTATTTATAAGGAGATTGTTTATTTAATGGTCCCCAGTTGTGCGGGGATGATTCAAAAAAAAAAAAGGGAATTTTGTGCGGGGACAACTAATGGATTGATTTATTCTTTTCTAAATAGAGATCATTGCATAGGGATTAACATTCTGCAAATCCACGATAAATACTTTGATGCTTCAAGTTAAATACTAACAGTTTCTGCAGAGTATTAATTATTGAGCGGTCTCCCTCATGATATTTTTGACAGTTTGTGTAAAGTTTTTTGCAGAGATAGACCTGTGGGGATTGTTATCAGGATCTATATATAATACACTTAACGTGCTATAATTCTGTTACTAACTACCACTTAGCTAACTGTCATAAAACCACTAACTAACTAGCCTGATACAATTAATATCAGCTTGTATTCTACTAGTAAGTAATCTGGTGCTGTAACACCCGGTAAATTTTTGTATTATTTTAGAAATTACTATGGACTTATTTGTAATTTTTAGTATTAGAAGGTTACTTGTATAAAATGTTGAACTTTAAAAAACAAATATGATCCAACCTGGCATTCTTCCACGTGCCTCCCATGCATAAACCTCATCCCTTTGACCACCGTTAAAACCTCTTTATAGAGGGTTATTTTCTTTCGGATTAGAGTTAAAAAAAAAAAAAAAAAAAAGAACACAACCAAATAAAATTGAAGAAAAAAAAATAGAGAGAAAGAGGGAATGTGAAGGAAATTTGGAGAAAGTAAAAGAAATATTTGATATTGATTAAGATTTGATTGTTCTCTGTTCAGACTGTCGATTTTGAATAGTTGTTGCAACTTGATTGGATTTCTGAATTGATCGCTATCAGGTAATTGGATTTCTCTATAATTTGTGCTTTTGTTTAATTGTTTGGTTGAATTGAATTTTGAATTGGATTATTGAATTTTGTATTGAATTATGATGCCTATTTAATGGAAAAGCGGGTCTGTGGTTCGAATTTGATTTGTGAAATAATATGATCGTGTGTTCTAATAATTTGATAAAGGATGATTGTGTGAAAGGAAATCATATAGATATTGTGTGACTTGTTTTACTGATAACCTAGATCCAGGTGCTATTGCCGGTTAAATATGTATTCATAATTTGATTTGAATTTGCGTGGATTAATCCAGTCTATTTGAATGGTTGTTTAATTAAACCAATTATAGATGCATCGTTAAATAACCGGTTACTAAGCTTTGTACCTGACTCCATATTGTTTCTTGTTTGTTATTTTTGTTGCAACGTAGGTTGACGGGATGAATAATAGATACGAGAGTGCCTCTCTTGTCGCGATTCTGACTTGACGGCAGGGTCATGTCAAGTGCAATTATAAATCATCTGTTACGTAATTTAAAAATTAATGATTTAATTTATCAATATTTTAATAAAAAATGGAACAAATTTTAAAATAATAAATATTTATTAGGCAAAAATAAAAAATATCAGCAATAAACAAAACAGTCTTTTTGGTACATACATACATTTTATATAAATTTCGATATATTTTTAAACTATCTGGTTATAGTTTAAATATTGATAAATTAAATTATTAATTTTTAAATTACGTAACAGATGATTTACCCTAAACCCTCAACAAAAGAAGACGCCAAAAGAAGTATAAATCAACCTATTAATTAAAATTAAACCTGAAATTTCTATGATTTGTTAAATAAAAGTTTCATATAAACAACATCATAGCATATTTGTAATAAAAGACAAATTTCATTAACTCTGGTAATATTTATAAAATCATATAAGATAACTATTGTGCAGTTTTGATCAATGGCTAATTAACCATTTGATTTATTTAATTTCTCATGAAAACTCAACTGATGGATTTGTTTTTGCGGCCACTGTACAGACTTAATTTTCTTTTGAAACTTATCACAAATTAAATATAAAATATTAATTTTTAATACCTATATATAATAATTTTAAAGGCACAAGTAGAGCATTTGCGTGACGAATTAATGAATTCATCAAGATACTAACAGAGAAGAAGTTCAAACAATATACATTTCCTTCAGTAACTTTTTCCCGAAATTTTTATAAATATCCAAAATAAAACAAAATTAGGAAATCTACCATTTTTTTGAATGGATCTAGATTTATGCCGCTTCCGGTTACAAAATAACCGAATTTGGAATAACTTTCTGGTGGCCTAATTCCCAGATATGGACCAAAGGTCCGGTTACTTGGTAAGCGGAAAGGAGGAGCATTTCTGGTTATTCAATAACCAGTTTTGGTCCAATTATTTGATACTTGAACAATGGATAATTTTTCAGTTATTTAATAACCGGATTTGGTTCGGTTATTTAGTGGGTTTTATAATCTGTCTATAAATTCACAACATCTCGTATCACACTCAGACGGTGAGAGACACTCA